>LZPO01076587.1:0-12831 GCA_001675575.1 Neotoma lepida
GGATGTCTAGGAGCTGAGATGAGACTCAAGCATTTCAATGTCCCTTTGTAATCAAATGCAATGCTAGAAATTCTCTGCATGTCCCCCTCCTTGGTTAGAGCAAGAAATGCTGGATGTTCATAAGACAGCCAAAGCCCATGGGTATCCAGAAACTGAACTCAATTGAGAGGCCACAAGCTGATGTAGCAAATCCTTTTGCCCCAACCTTGAAGGCCTACAATGAATCACTTATATTATTTTCCCAACCTGTTTATGTCAGTTATAATAACATATTACATAAGAAATACTCTAGTGAAAAGAAGACCTGTTTTTAAAACTGAACGCTCAACAAATATTTCTTTTAAAGGAAGTTGCTATTTTTTTTTCCTCCAAGTGCTATATAGACTAGACAAACAACAGATTAAGGGAAGAAGTCACAGAGCTATGGAATTTGGTCTTAGTTGCATTCTACTCCATGTGTATCCTTAAAGTCTGAACTGTGTACAAGAAGTTACATAATGTCCCATCAACAGACCACACTTAAAGTCTGCAGCTCTAACATTGAAAGAATGGCCAACAACTGAAACCTATTTATTTGCTTAAAAAGAAAGCATTCAAGATCTGTACATATTAATTTAAAAACTGATTCTTTGTTGTTACTGGCTTTTGTAATAAACTCACCACAGACATCTTTCATATGTGCTAAGTGGGCCATTAACATATCCTGTGACCCAATAATTTGAGGACATTTGGTTGCATTCATGCTTGATTGGCATCACCTAGTCGCATACACCTTTCCAGGTATTCTATTCTGCTTTTCTCATTGACCTGATTTGATTTATGAATTCTTCCACCTTTTTGACCTAATCTAATCACACTTACATTTCATATAAATCCTCTCAGTGGCTTGTATAATCTATTCGGGGTGCATCTATCCATAACTGTGAATAAAGTGGTAATGTAGAAAATATTGTCAATACTGAAGGCAGTAAAGGTCCTGATCTTGACTAATATAGTTTTTTAAGTCTTGAAAGCAGGATATGGGCATCATTATCCATCTACATGCATATTCACTGAAAGAACTGGTGAAATTCAGGGAAAATTTATTACACATAGTTAGGAAAAAATGGGGTACTCAATGTTGTCAACAAGCACTCATGAACCAGAAGGACATGATGTAACAGACTATCCAATCTGGACAATGAGATATATTATTTGTATATTATACCATTAGTGAAATATAAACTTCTAAGTAACAGTTCTGAGAAGCTGAAATATTTTCCCACTAATAACAGAAGGGTTAAATAGCTATGAGTCTGAATTGAAAATCAGAACAGAATTATTGATAGTCTCTACTTCCTGGTAACCTGGTTTTTTTGTTGTTTGTTTGTTTGCTTGTTTGTTTGTTTAAATGAAAATGCTACTAAAAGAAAAACAGTTGAATTTTATCTTTGAGTATATACTATCCACCTCATCAGTACTCTACATATAACCTACTCATTTGTGTATATTCCAGAAGGAGATTCTCAAACACAACAGGCCAAGATTGACAGCAACCAAATTATAAGAAATAAACCCCTGAGATTCACTGATTTGAGCCATCTTTCCAGGATCTTACTTGTTTGAGGCTTAAGGTAATATAGCCAGCATCATATTAGAGAAGGCAGATGGCCTGAGTTTAAGGCTGGCCATGGCTTGAGCCTCCTGAGTGGTCTTTAGAGTTTCACAGTTTGTCTGTTGTGTCTCAGAGATAAAATAGTGGAGGCCCAGGCCGAGCTTTGGGATCTGACTTTAGGATCATAGCAGCTAACACGAGGATGCAATGCACAGGGCATTTTCAAAGCAGTAACTCCAGCAATGCTCACAATCCCACAACAGATATTTTTGTCNAATTCCCATTTTACAGAAGAAAAAAAATTGAGAAAAGAAAGGTAAATACTGTGTCTATGTTTCTAGTTGGTAAGAGGAAAATCAAGGATCAGCTAATCTGAGCCCAAGTACAGATTCTTGAGTTCAGAAAGAGTCACAGTGTTTCTTCTCACAGGAATTGACAATACAAGGTGACAAAAGCCAGATACACAAGTTTACAAAACTGTATTTTTGCAAAACTTCAAGTAGCCAAATATCTGTATCTGGTTAGCTAGTCTTCTTCACAGTTAGCCAGAATGGGTCCCCCAGATTCAGTGTTGCTATGGCAAAGAGCAAGGAGAAAGACCTTTACAGCAAATATGCAAGCCTGAACTATAAGACGTGGCAACACTGTTTGTCTAGATCAAGGTCAATAATCCATTCAAATCAGTTTCCCATCTGAGCAGAGTAATAAAAACTTGAGAGGTCTGTAAAAGCTGTTCTCCCCAACTGAGATGACATGAACAATAGCATAAAACCTACAAAGCCACTACCACAAGGACAGAGCCAAAGGCTGTTATGCAACTTGGATAGCCCATTCCTGGTTCTAAAGGCACAAGGCAAGAGCCTCTCAAATTTCTGCACACACATGAGTCACCTGAAAGTTCTTGTTACAAATGAAGATTCTAGATCAGTGTATCTGGGTGGCCCTGGGACTAGTATGTAATGGGGCCTCGGGTCAGGCCAATGCTTTTGGAATGAGGGCATGCCATGCAAGTGATGGAGAAGGAGCCCTGTGGTCTCAGAGTGAGCAAAACTCAATTCTGCCACTTGTTACACCCAGAGTGCATGCTTGTGTTCCTTTTGTTTCCCCAAGTGATCTTGCTGGTCCATTTCCTTTTAGCTACAGAAGTCAGCCTCTCCAACAATGCCTTTCTCACTAAACCTACACTGTGTTTCTACTTATGATTAACGGAAGACGAAAGACCTTCCCTTGTCCCAAACCCCTATCTCTATAATGGAAGAGTAAAGGCTTGGTGTCCTTCATATAGATTATGTATGTTCAGAGGTCAAGTTCCTGTAAACAAAGGATTTGCAAAAAAAGATTTAAGTTTGAACCTTTTTTGGCCAAAAGCTCATAGAGTAGCTTGCTAGGGCAATGGTTTTCTGGATGTCATAATGCGAGATGGATCTTAACTCAATACTTCAACAGCTTATCGAGGAGAAGAGTTTGGGATTTTTAAGCAGCTGTGTTTACACTCTTCAATACAGTAGCCATCAGCTGTCACAGCTACTTTGTACTTTTAATGTGACGGGGCTGATGTGAAAATACATACTAGATTTCAAACACCATGAACAAAAGAATGTGAACTACGTCACTAGTAAATTTTATGCTTATATCTTACTAAGATAACAATGTTTGGGATATGTTGGGTTAAATATCATATTTTATAGAAATAGTTATACCATGTTGGTCTCTGGCACTTAGGATAAAACCCAGGATATTAAACATGCTAGGCATATTCTCTACCACTGAGGCCACTCATTATCTTTTTAAATTTTTATTACATTTTTTACTAGAGCCTTATATATGCCATGCATGCTCTCTTCCATTCAGCTACACCTAAACCATATATGTGGTTTACATTCTGTTTCTGGTGGGCTGTACTGACAAAGACACATGCTGCTCAAACTGTGGTTTTCAGAGCTTAACAGAAAAGCAGCCTCTTGTCTCCCGTTCACACCTATTNATGCCAGGGATGCCTGAGCACATTCAAGTTATGGAAGAGGGCCTGGGCTAGCTTTCTCACAGCATTTCACACCAGGTATTCAGGTGTTGTCCAACATGAGTGCTAGGTGACAAAGGTATTGTGTTTGCTGCATTTTCTATTGAAATATGCCAGCAGAGCAATGGAATTTTAGAACGTTAAAATGATCAAACAATTCTAAATTTCATATTAAAAACTATATTAAGCATAAAAATTCTCACACACAACATATACCCATTGGGGAGGGAGGCCATTGGGATGTTACCTTAGTTATTTCTGGGTTTTCAGCCACCATGTAAGTGAAGCCAATGTTCACCAGATCTGTGCCACTGCAGACACACAATATCCGTCCTTCCAGATCATTTTCAGATTTTCCAACAGCTTCGAGAGCAGCCAGGATTTTGGGATCCTGTAGATGTGTAAAAATAGGAAAAAATATGTTAGATCGTAGAGTGTGGAGAAAAACGTGGTGAAAAGAAACCACATTTGGGGTAAAAATATACCTTAAAGGGAAATGGTCCCTACCCCCATTTAAAATCCCAGTGAACTAGCATTATTATAAAACCTGGGGAAATGAAGTTCCTAATATTACAGAGTACCAGAAAACCCTTCAGAAGGGCAGTATGCTTTTTTTTTTCAACTTTAGGAAACTTGGCTCAATAGACTTTGTGTAGATTTTTAATATAAATCTTATTTATTTGTTTTGACTATACATATGTCTGTGTCTGTGAGTACCTGGTGCTCAGATGGTTAAAGCCATTATGTGGGTTTCAGGAATTAGTTAGAGTTCACTTGAAGAGCAGCCCTTGCTTTTAACTGCTGAGCCACACCTCCAGCCTCTTTGTCTGGATTTTTGATTATCATTATCAGAGAACTTCAGATTTAGCAAAGTTCAGGAAAGACCATGGCTGGTGTGTGTTTGTATCTATAAATATCCAAGGGGCCTCTTGCCACAGAACACAGGCTTACTTACCATGAATAAGCACATCACCACAGCTACTACCACAGGCTATTCTTATGAAATGAAGTTGAGAATCTTAAGCAGCTTGGATACAAAGACCAAGCATTTTTATTTCTATAATCTATGCATCCTCATGTGGAAGGAAAGCTGTGAAAGTTTCTCTAAGTCCTACATAAAATACCACATTTATTTTCCAGAGGGAACTCCCACATGTAGTCATACAGGAAAACTAGCTAACAGAAAAGAGGCCAGCTGAAAAATAAGTGAGTAAATAAATAAGTAAGTAAATAAATAAATAAATAAATAAATAAATAAATAGAAATAGAATTTTGTTTTGGATATCTGAAAACATGCAGGGCAGGCACACTGCAGGAAATCAATACTGTGGTAGAATATTCTATGAAGAGACACCTTTTAAATTCCTAACATCACTATACATGTAGCTTCCTATTCAAACAAACCAATCTACAAAGATCACTGATTTCTGTACTCTGGAAGCTTTTCCTCTCAGAGGCAAGCAAAGCTTTCTGTGTGAACTAGTGTTCTGAGTGCACAGGTGAAGAAATACGGGGTACCTCAACATTGGAAACCTCTATGTTCACCAGTCACACATGAAAAGCAAATCACTGATAGCAAGAGGATAGGGAGAGTTTTTAAAATTAATTTCTGGATTAAGGGATCTGTGTCTGTGACACNGACACCATGCAAAGTTTTTAGTTTTCAAGGGCTGAAACATTTTTACTGTAACTGAAAAGAGTGTAATCCAATCACTGAAGAGTTACAGATGAAAAGTCTACTCTGCGTCCATCATAAATCCAAGTTGATGATTTGGGGGCAATAAGAAATTAAACAGAATCCTGGAGATTGTTTTGTTCAAGCCTTGTAAATCTATGTTGAAAAGAACAGTAGGGCCAGTGAGATGGCTCAGAGGGTTAAAGTGCTTACTGAGTAAGCTTGATGACTCGAGTTTGATTCCCAGAACCATGTAAATAAAGGTGGATGGACAGATGGACAGAACCAATTCCATAGGAACATCATGGTCCACGCACACTCTCGTTCCCAACACACACACACACACACACACACACACACACACACACAAGAATGACACCAGTCACATTTACCTTTGGTATGGCTGCCAGCCGAATACTGTTGATGAGGGAACATTCTAGCACTTGTCCTTCCTGAAGAGAGAGCATACACCCCAGCAATGAACTTAAATTCTGCCAGCCTCATGGCATAGAGTGTTTAACAAATGTTTCTAAAAATAAAATCAATGCTGTTCAGGGAAGTGACAAAATGCAAACCAAGTAAAGTAATAGTAACAATTTCTAATGATCAGAAAGAAAAGACTTAAACTTATTTCATATATATGAATATACTCATACATATATGGATATATATAAATGCAACTCTGAATGATTAATAAAATGTTTACAAAGTGTTACTGCATTTATACATATAATAATGCTTATGTATCATTAAATATGTACATATAGAAAACATTAAGTAGGAACAATGCCAATTTTTATACAATTCCAATTACACCTTTCTTGGTTTGGGCTCCAATGTTTATTAAATGTAAACATCATGCCACACATCTGATTATGCCCCAGGGTCTAATGAGTTGAACTCTCATTTAATGTGCCTTTTAATTTCAGCTTGAAAATTATTTTCTAGAAAATATTCCTAACTCTCAAGATTAAATCAGACCTACTTCGTCTATGCTTTCATAACAATGTCAACTTCTCTTCCCAATGCTCAGTGACTTGTGGCTCTTTTAAAAATGCCCCTNCTTTGTTCCTCCAGTACAATCTCTCAGAGTTACACTCTGAGATTACACATAATGTCTTTAATCCTCCAGTGTCCTCAATGCCTGGGACAGGAAAGCAAGTAGTGAAAACTCTCAAAGGAATGAGTAAGTATATCATCCATGCTCTCAAGAGGAATTTGGTCTACCTACTGAGAAATGAAACGGCTTGAGCTAGAAGGCAGGCAGGACAAGCTGCTGCCCTCATGCCATACCTTGCCTTCACTCTTCCAGGTCAGGAAGAAGCCAAATTCGTCCACTTTGAAGAGGCAGTTGGGCTCAAACACGAAAGATTCCTGTTAAAAAGAAGTGTGATGGGTTTTGTGACTTATAACATTTTGAATTCAATAAAAATTCAAGTATGTTTGAGCATCCAAACACAGGATCACGAACAATCACCCTTGGTATCTGGATCCTAACACCTCCATTTCTGATGATTCTGTGAAACATTTTCATTTAGAGCACTGTGTGGTCTTTTTCTATATCAAAAGACTGATCCATTTAACAGAAAACCTTCCTCTATACCACATTCAAAATTAATGACATCGATGGCCTGGGTTTATACAGGAAAGAGTTTCCTGAAGATGTCAGGAGAGGAGCTCCCGAAAGATAATCAAGTGTTGCCTGTTGGCCCTCCATACAGGACACACTGCTGCCTGTAACTGATCCATACCAACACTAGCCCCGATGATGTGTCACCACAAGCCCTCTGAGGCTTCTGATGCACAATGCATTGAGTACTGCTGTGGACTTTGGCTCCAGAAACTCAATGAAAACCACAGAATCAAAGCTTCAATTGAGAAGGAGTGTTCTCCAAACTCATGCACCACAGCAGATCTGCCCTATGTGCCAATGGATTCCTGGGCCATTGCATTTAGGAACGCAAGGAAAATCTGTCAGTGAGAGAAAAAGGGTGTTCAGGAAATGAACCCAGATGCTCTGTGCCCTCTGTTTGCATAATACCAAGGCATGGTTCTGTGCTTTGACAAATCTAGGCATTCTTCTCATGATCTAAAGAAGCCAACTTCCTAGGTCATCTTAATGCCAACAATTAGGAACCTATCCTCTCTGCAGGGATAAAGCATCACTAAACAAATAGCAATTACAAGATTAACATTTTAACAAAGGCACTTCAGATGCTTAGTTTCTCGAATCCAAATTTATCTTTCTAAATTCCAGGAAAACAGCAACATTCATCAATGGCAGAATCTGGGGGCCTGGCAGCCCTGAATGATGCTAGCCTTTAATTTGGGTAGTTTTCTGCAAAGAATCACTGTATGTGTCCAACTCCATAGCAGGCAGTGGGAACTCCACGCCAGTTCTGGGAACTGCAGACAGAGCAATGAATAAGACAGAGGCAAAGGTAGGACCACTGCCTGTGGAGACACAATCCCGTTCCACCATTGTCTATTTACTTGCTCGGAATAGACCCTATCTGTCTCAGAATGCTACTTAATCTAAGTATTTGCCCACACCTTTTGGGTTAGTTGTAGCAATTAAATGAGCTAGGAGATGCAAGGTACACAGCGCAGAGTCACAACTCAGCAAGTTATAGCACATGATATTGTAACCATGGTAGCCAATTATGAAAGAGTATTTGGCAGTATGTGTGTGATTTGACCTTGAGTGGTTGATGATTCCTTTCTTCTTGAAATACCTCCCCCTCCTTATCCTGACCATGTCCCATTCCTCAACAGTCATTTCCTGCCTTTTCCCTATACACCCAAACTCTCCATATCCTTTAGGACTTGGTTCTTGGACTTCTCATTTCCACCATGTCCCTAGGTTTCTGTAAATCACATGGTTTCAATACCAACCCGTTACCACTGCCTCCCACATTTAAAACAGTGGCCCAATCACCTGTGAGATCCAAATCAGACATTTAACTCCCCAGTTGCCATCCCCCTTTGGATGTCTCAAAATTAACGTGTTCAGATCTGACTTTCTGGCTCGCTCCCTCCTCTCTGAGTTGCTCTACCATCACAAGCTGTCCTTACTTCAACAAATGTCAACAGTGTATAGGGTCTTCACCCTACAGACTTACTCGTGGAGGCTGAGTCATTCTTGCCTTTTCTTCCATGTCCTCTCCTCACAATCATTAGTAAGTCTACTTTCATAGCACTTAGGTGTTATACCCATTTAACTCCATCTCCACCATTATGAGCTTGGTTCAAACAGTTGTTACTATGCCTATGAATTCTTCCCACTTCTACACTATTTATCCCACAGCAGCCATATTGATTCTTTCATTTTTTAAAATCAGTTCTCTAAAATCCTAAACTAATGAATTCCCATTATATTTAGGATAAGATTTCAACGAAAGTGGATAAAGAATCCTAGGAACATCTGGGCCTTTTGTGTCTTACTTTCACCACTTCTCTTCTTTGATCTTTTGGCTCACTGTCAACAGAACTGCTTTCCTTAAATGCCCTCAGGACCTTTGCACTTGTCACTCCATCTCTTCAGAATGTCTCCCTCATCCTCTTGGTGTATCTGTCTCTTCATGTTACAGTCCTCACTTTAATGATTGGTTGACCCTCTCTTCAGAGAGGCTCCCCAGTCTTCATAATATTTCTTTCATTTCCTGACACAATATCCTGCTCCATTCCTTGCTAGCACAAAACAAAGTCTGCTGTTATGTCATCTCCTGACTTACTGGCTCACACACTAGTATGTAACCTCCACCAGGAAAGTCCTTAAAGTGGTCTTGTGCATCTCTATGTTTTTTTCACTTGAAATATTTATTTCAAAATCATCCTAAAAGTATTTCATTCATGAAAGGATGAATGGACAGAGAATTTTGTNAAATAAAGTATTTTGCTACAGGCCAATATGTAAAAAAGATAAAAATGAACCTGTTCATACTGAAGGGACGGCAGCAGCGGGGCACCAGGCCAGGGCCATCAGTTCTTGTGGAACTTCAGGGAGAGAGGGCAACACACAAGGCAACATGTTGAGGTGGGCTGTGTGGAGGAAGGGACATCTTTTCCTAATTCATACACACTCATTTCAGAAGTTGGGGTGGCTCTGAGGAACTGACTTGGAACGCCCCCCTTGGGCCATATGAATGCTCTTGAAAGAAGTTACTTCTAGCAGAGCCTGATGGCGCAGGCCTGTAATCCAAGCTACTCAGGGGTTGAGGCAAGAGGATCACAAATCCAATACCTGTCTGTACAACTTAGCAAGACTGTCTCAAAAACAAAAACAAAAACAAACAAACAAAAAAACATTCAACTGAGGATCAGGATCAGTGATCGGTGGAAGAGTACTCAACAAACATACTCAGGGCCCTTGGTTCAATTCCTAGAAACTCGAAAATGAAAAACAAAACATAGACAACTGTAAAATGAGGCCAGGCTTTGTCTCCTTTGCAAACCTGTTTGTTTTCCAGTTAATAGACAGTAATTGAATCTGCTGGTAAAGAAAACAAACCATAGCAGAACTTATTCCAGGGAGCCTGGTTTTCAGTTCTCTTATGAGAAGCTACCCATTGGAGCTCAAGGGCCTGGATGGCTACCCAGCCCAACTGTTACTTTAGGCCACAGGGAGTCCAGGCTGGAAAGGGCCAGGAATTTTTGTGGAAATTCTGAACAAGTGGCAGCTAGAAGTCACTTTTCTTGACAGAGGCAAAGCATCATTTCAGCTGCCAGTAAAGCTATCAGAATTCTATTTCTGGTGCTAGGATCCCTGCTCAGAAGGTTGTGTGCCACTCAAGGCCTCTAGAGACAACTACCACCTCATCAAATATCGAGTGCATGATAAGCTCTATGCTATTTTTTAGTGTATGCTATCTTCACAGTATTCAATAACACGGCCTAACAAAATATTCAAATTGATTTAGCTTAATATTTTTTCCATTCTTTCAATTTCATAAGATATTCTGTCAAGTAAAATTTAATTCCCTTTCCTCTTTAATAGAATTACAGTGAACTCAGCATGCTTAAAAAAAAGGAGGGGGGGGGATGACTATCTAAATAACAGATACTTGAGTGTGTTTGTGTCTGTACCTCATGTGCATGATTACACATGTATATGTGTGTGCATACATGTGAGACCCAATAGTCGATGCACCGAGTTTACGTTGATGCTTATATACTGAAGCAGGGTCTCTTGTTGAACTCAGAGTTTGCCAATTTATCTAGACCAGCTAGCTAGCTTACCCTGGAGATCCCCCATCTCTGCCTCCTAGGACTGGGTGGTGGAGAATCTGAACTCAGNTCCTTATGCTTGTGCAGCAAACACTTTACCCACTGAGAAATCTCCCTAACCCCATAATTTTGATTTCAAGGTAAACTATAGTTCTTCCTTTCCTGTCCTCCCTTCTACCATGATTACCCAAGTTAACCTCTAATGTCTATGTTAATACCCTGGGCTTTGCAACACAAACTATGGTAGAGTCAAGCTTTATTTCCAGCTATGGCCAGCTTTTCTGGATAGGCTAATATGTGGTTTAATTATACTTTATTTAAACAGGAGTGGTGCGGGATTCCTCTTTTGCATTTGTNACTGGGAAGATTCAGACATGGAGGAGTGAATGGAGTGAGGGCTTTTGCATTACTTCACAAGTTTTACACTTTTGAGAAAGAGGACTGGGGTGATTTGAATGATAATGTCCCCATAGGCTCNGATGTTTGAATATTTGGTCTCTAGCTCATAGTACTGTTTGGATACTTTTAGGGGTGGCCTTGCTGGAGGAAGCATGTCACTGGGGTTGGACTCTGAGGTTTCAAAGCCATGTACTATTCCCAGTTTGCTCTCTCTGCTTCCTGCTTGCAGTTCCATTTGTGAGCTCTCAACCTGCTAATCCAGCCACTGTTGTAGAATATTAGTTTAAGATATGTTAGATTTATTTATACTGTGGAATATTTGTTTAATGATGCAAAGATGTGTTGCATTCTTTTATGTTGCATTTGTTTAACTCTCTAATGCTGTGTTACTTTGCCTAAAACACCTGACTGGTCCAATAAAGAGCTGAACAGCCAATAGCTAAGCAGGAGAGAGAAATNGGCAGGGCTGCCAGGCAGAGAGAATAAATAGAAGAAGAAATCTAGGCTGGAGAGAAGAGCAAGGAGTAAGTAAAGGAGAAGGAGACAAGGATGCCAGAGGCCAGCCACCCATCCACACAACCAGCCACGGAGTAAGAAGGAAAGAAAGACACCTAGAATGAAGAAAGATAAAANGCCCAGAGGCAAAATGTAGTTAAAGAGAAACAGGATAATTTAAGTTAGAAAAGCAGGCAAGAAACAAGCCAAGCTAAGGCCGGGCATTCATAAGTAAGAATAAGTCTCTGTATTTATTTGGGAGCTGGGTGGCAGGCCCCCAAAGAGTAACACCATGACTGCACCTTCCCTGCTATGAAAAACTCATATCCCTTTGGTACCATAAGCCCAAATAAACTTTGAGNTTTTTTAACTTCTTTATTTAAGTTGCCTTTGTTANGGTGTTTCTTCACAGTAATAAAAAAGTAACTAATACAAGGACATTAAAAGGAGGTGGCACTAGGGACTCCAACTTCCTCTCTACAGAAACCTGGTGAAGCATCTTGTTAGCCATGCTGATTAACCTTCTTGAACTTAAATTTTCCTATCTACCTGAAAATGAAGAAAACTTACCCTAATCTCAAAAGACATTCAGAGAACTAAACGGACTATAAGGAGTTGGGAAAAGGTGAATGCTGAATGAACAAATGGCTGTGAATATGAGAAAACAGATGCAAATGAATTTATGGTTTTGCATAAGGCNTTTCACAAATACTACCTCACTTCAAACTAACAAGAACTCTATCAGGTTTTAGTAGATTTGCCACAACAATGCCAAGGTGCCATATAATCACCGTGAGCCACCCAGATCTGTGAAACACATGAAATGTGGTAGACAACAGAGGAGCACAATGTTTATTATGATTTTAATGTCAAGAGCCACATGAGGTTAGTGATTACCACCAGTCAGTGAATTTTTACATAGGGGAGAAAATGTTCACAGTAATTTCTTCAAAGCCATAGCCAATGAGTAACAAACCAGAGATTTGAGCCAATTTCTCTGAGGCTGAATCCCTGTCACTTTTATTCTTTCAACTCTAAATAGAAATCCATTATGTATATATACCATATTTTCTTTATCCNTTCATCAGATTGACATCCAGAGTACTTCTGTTTCCTGGATACTATGAGTAGAAGTGTAATGAATATGGATATATAATTACCTCTGGTAATTGGTCCAGGAATGATATAGTTGGGTCATATGGTAGCTCAGCTTTTTCTGAGAAACCTCTAGACTTATTGTAAGACAGGCCTATAGGGTTGAGGAAATTGGCTCAAACTAGATGCCAAAGCATGCACATAACGTACTTCCTTATGAGTCAACTTGGAGTCTGCCTGAGGGCCTAGTAACAGATGCTGTCAGAGTTCCTGATTGTGCCTAGCTAATGAGGGGTGACCATGCAATGTCACCAGATCACTGTCAGA
>LZPO01076587.1:13493-25626 GCA_001675575.1 Neotoma lepida
CTAGCCTCACCTCACCAACGTTGTCGTTGCTTCCAAAGAGCGAAGCAAAAAGAAGAGAGTGACTTTCTGTCTAACTCAGTTTTTTATGTCTGTTTATTTTGTTAACTTATTTTTTATCTTTACCAAATTACATTACTTTTTGTTTGTCTGTACGGACCTCCAGAACTCTATGGCTGATGCTGGGATTAAAGGCATGTGCCACCACCTCTTTTCGCTAGTTCCCAATGTGACCTTGGAGTCACAGAGAACCAAACAGATTAAGGGCATGTGCTAACTTGCAAGACTATTGTTTTACTACTAGTAGTTGGCTGTCTCGTTTTTCCTCCATCCTCAGATAAATTTTATTGGGGAACACAGATAAAATATCACCACAAGACACTAATTCTCTGTCAGCTATATGGATGGCAAAGATTTTTATCCCTTTCTATGGACTCCCTCCTACTCAATTGACAGTTCCCTTTGTTGTAGAGTCTTTTAGTTTCATGTTACCTCATATGCCAACTTATAGTCTTATCCCCTGTGGTACTGGAGTGCTACTCAGAAAGGCCTTNCTTGTGTCTCCAATTTGAAGTAGACTGCCTAGTTTTCCTCTAGCAGTTTCAAAGTGTGAGGCATCATGTTGAGGTCCTTGATTNTCTTTGGAGTTAAATTTTGTGCATGCTCAGAAATAAGGATCTAGTTTCATTCTCTACATATTGACAATGTTTTCCCAGCACCATTCGTTGAAGATGCTGTCTTTTCTCTAATGTGTATTTTTGATATCTTTGTAGGACAGGCTTCTTAATGAGGGAGTGTTCATAATTATGCTATATATCTTGTAAAATTTTCTTTCAGAAACTAGTACTAGGAAGCCCCCCCCCCCAGTGACCTGCTGCTTTCCATCAATGTAATGGATGCTGTGACCTATAACCACTCCTCTTCCTCCATGCTCTGGCATCAGGACACCTGAACTGCACCTGCAACTCACCTCTTCCAACTTCTTAGAATATTTGCTGCTCATAATAGATGCCATCATTTAGTATATTTTCCTATGTCTTCCCTACAATCCAAAGTCATGTCCCTTTATTTTACCTAGAAGTATGTATTTTTACATTATAGCTTCCTTTAGAGGGTGACAGAAACATATAAGGATAAAATATCTTATAATCACTAGAAATAGCTTTATGATCAGACAGATCTAANGCAAATGTGGTGGTTAGAAACTCCTTTCTTCATTACTAACTAGAGATAATAACATCAAGTGCACTTCTCCCAGATTACCTCTAGGTACTAGAAAATTTGGTATAGAAACTGAACCAAAAACAGACACAGTAGCACAAACCTGTGATAACAGCAGCTGGAAGGCTAAGTAAGGCAGGGGGATTGAGAGTTGGAGGCCAGTCTGGGCTGCAAAGCCAGACCCTGTCTTATTAGAATAAAACAAAAGCACAGTATAATATTAACAAAGTAAATATTTGTCAATTGTTATTATAACACACTAATAATTCTTAGTGTTGCTAATAAGAGTATATATCANCAAATAAACAAATAATGTAAATACTACCAATCCTATTTTACAGATGAGAACACTGATCCTAACTGAAGTCTGGCCAGCTATCCAAGAGGACACAGATAACAGAAGGTGAGGCAGAGAAGTATCTGCATTTTAACAGGGAATGCATCTTTGTTTTGTGAGTCACAAAAAGCAATATTCCTGTTACATACATATTTCCTCTAACCTAGGATACAGATTTGTGTATAATGAAAATGCCAAATTTATAAATTATTGTTGTATTAGACCCACTGAAAGTTTGTTTTCTATGTAATGATCAGCTTGAGTTTATTCTTTTCCATCCCAGACCTCTTTCTTCTCAAGCCAGTCTCTGTCAATGTTCATGTCACACAGTGCCTGGCACAGAGAATAAGTCATCAAACATAATGTATATTTGTTTCCACAGAGTTAGATGTGGGCATTGCTCTAAATTTTTAGCACTGTGATCACCCACATGAGACCCTAGTGAGATTCAGACTATTAGTAGTTTCTTATGGAGGCAGTAGGCAGGTTCAGGAAGTTTACAGCTTTTACAAGGTCCTCAAAAGGTCTCTTTGCTCCTTGAGGCTATAAAAGAGGTAAAGGACTGATTGGGGTATGATTTTTTGGTAGTGTAGCTGCTCCTACATAGCCCAGTGATGTAACTGCCTTTGAGTGGTCCATGCTCTCATATATAACCAGAGCCTTGAACAGAATCTTTCTTTTGTCTGCTAGTGCTTTCTCTACNTGAGATAAATTGTTGTTTCTTCCCCTCTCTCCTTGAAAAATTGCTCAGCAGAGTTTGAATTTCATTCTGTTTCATTTGATTGTTAGGGACAGTGAGCTGGAGAGATTAGCCTGGTAAGGAGTCCATGCCCTGTTCCTGACATGGAGAGCACACTCAAGGTGGGAGAGAGAGCAAGCCCATGAGTTACAGAGCAGGTATCAAAGGTGAGGGACCTCTTGTTTTTCTGGCCTTGCATATCTCATAGAAACAGAAATGAAAATCTCTCAAGAAACGACTGTGAGCCTTTCAAGTGCCCATTTTTAGCTGGCACTGACAGATATGAAGGATGTTCTAGTCTGGTGTCAAGTAGAAGACACAATCTACTCCTTTCATTTCCTCCCACCTCAGAAATGAATAGCAGAATTAGCTTGGGAGGCTACTGAAAGCAAGGAAAGCAAAGCACCTTTCCTGAGTTTTTGAGTTATAATTTTTGGAGATATGAAGTTGGTCTGATGCTGTTTAACAAAGTGCTACGGTCAGGATATGTGCCCCACCATGTACATTCATATATTGTGTTCCTGTCCCCTAAAGTGATGGTAATTGGAAGCAGGAACTTTGGGGAGACAAGTGNATCAGAACCTATAAAATAGGCTCCAGAGAGACCCCTTACCCTTCTACCACATGAAGACTCAGCCATAAAGTACCATCTATACATTGAGACAACGTTGTTGGCAGATATCAATCTGCCAGGGCCTTCATCTTGGACTTTTCAGCTGCAGGGAATGTGAAAAATATATTGGTGGCTCAAGCTATCTAGAGTGTGGCACTCTGTTATAATAGTCTGAAGACACCAAGATACAGGTCTTGGCAGTGTCCTCGCCTTGTGGGACAGGGGTGACTTCTATGTGATTAGAACATGGTGGGGGAGGGAACTCCCAGTTTAGTTACTGACAAGGGACAAACTGTTCTCAAAGGCTTATCTTGGGTTCATCAATAGAAAGTAGATTTCTGTCTTTTCCTTTACCTCAGAATAAGGATGCTTAATCTCTGCAGCCTAATTTATGAGGGTAGTCAACTGCAGAAGCCAACATCTCCATGTCTGTTTCTCTTTGTCCTTCTTGCCCCATAGCATTTTCAGGCAAATGGATGCTCAGATTCCCAGGGGCCTTTGTGCTATAGTGGGACATTGCTGTGGGTGGTCCCCTGATTCTTGACAGAAGAAGCATAAAGAGATAATTGCTAAAGCACTCAACAACTACCTCTCCACATACAGAAGACAGAACAACAAAACAAGTCTTCAAACAAAGTAATAAGTTACTCACAGGAACTTTCAAGAACAGGGAACTTGTCACATTAGTCAAAATTGGTGTCTGAGTAACTAAGGGAAAGGTAAATTGAAGAGGACAGCTTATTCCAAGCTCCGGAGACAAATAAGTAGGATTTCTAATAAATATTCCTACCAATATCAGAGAAATATGTCCTGTTCTCCCCTCTCCTGAACCTTCAATTTCTATAANCAACAGATGTATTTTCTAGAAGCATTTCAAATATGATAGAAAAATGGTGATCTCCTTTTTATGGTAAGCATCTCTAATTAAAATGATTTGTTCCAGAACAATACATTATAACAAGTAATTAAAAACAGTAACAGGAAACACTTGTATCTGAAGAGGCGGATACAACAAAGAACATTTTCAATTCTTGCTCTGTGGACATGACAGTACTCAAAGGGTACTTTTCACAGAATGTACGCATTTCTTCTTACCACATGGCCTCTGAAGCTGTTCTTTACAACAGCTCCATAGGAAGCTCCTCTCTTGCTCTTTGCTTTCTAGAATAGCGCCCATTGGGTCTCAAATACACAGTCCCCACTGGAGCCTTGGACCAATGCTGGCTCTGTAACTCTTCCTGTGTGAAGGAGGTGCAGCGCCTGCTGCAGCAGCATCCACAGACAAATGCCTATGACAGAGGAAGGTGGGGGGAACAAGGAGAGGCAGCAGAGCATTCTGGGCCATGGTCCATCAAGAACATTGAAAAGAAGAGAAGAGAAGAACAAAAGTGGGCCCCAAGGTCTCACAAAGCAGCACTTCTTGTAGAGGAGCTGCATCAGGTGGGGGCAGAGGGCAGGAGCCTCTCTAGAGGAGCCTCAGGTGGGCCAGGCCAGGCCACCTCTTAGTTCTGTAGTATNTGTTCACTGTGAATGTCCAAAGGAACTATGCAAGCAGCAGCCCCACTGCTGCACAAGGCTGACTATCTGCCTCTTGGCAAGTTTCTTGTGAAGGGAGGCTCAAGTGCCATACATCTACAGCAGCCACGGGGTATATAACTTTGGCTGGTTTCTTTCAATATTCAGCTCCAGTTCGCTGGTATCCTTAAAATCTTCAAAATTGAAGAATCACTTAAATTGTCATAAATTTGTATCTGGGATTTGTAACTTAGGAATTGGTAGATCACAATAAGTACTTCTTAAACGTTCACTGGGTANTGCCTGAACTCCTTGCTGGGGTAGAGTAATAAATAAATAAAAAATCTCTGCTACCAGAGATTAGGCTTCATGGAAATTCTGGAAATAAATAGAAACCAAAGAAATATTGTATAGTGATGAATGTAAAGATTTTAAAAAGTGGAAGAGTGAGGTAGAATGGTCAAGAAGATCTGTAGGAAGTGACATCACTTGGGCAGGAAGGAGAGAGGGAACAGAGAATGAGAACAAATATGATTGAGAAAAAAAGGCAGAATGCAAATGCCTAGAAGTCAGAACGTGCCTGCCATTTTCAGGGAACAGTAAAATGATGGGTCATATAAACGATATACACACCACAAAAAGGACTTAGAAAATGATTTGTGGTTAGGTATGAAACTACTGAAGGTGCATACTGTGATTTACATTCTAAAATGGCCCATCTTATTTATGCCCTGTAAAGGCAATGCTAGGTGGGTATTTTTCACTCCTATTTTTCAACTAAAGAAGCTTATTTTAGTGAGTTTAAGACAGACAAGGTCACATCTTTGCCCAGCAAAGCCAAAATTATGCCTATTCCTGTGTAGTTCCAAANCCATCCCTTAACTAACTCTGTATTTTAAGTTTTTGGAAAGAACTGTTTCACAAAGACTTCAGCCTAAATACCATTTACTATGAGAATCCTGCAAATGCCACCCAGGTGACTTAGCTCTGGTGAGCAGTACCAGCCCAGGAGCCTCCCTGCACCTCACCAGAACCACAGGGATCACTTTCCCTATTGAGTACTTGTGAGAAGATACACTAGGCAGGAGACAGAACAGGGGCTGCAGAGCTGTTCTAAGATGATGCCTTTGTAGGGAAGGCAACCCAAACTCCTGAGAGGTGTCTCTGCTCCCCACCCCCAAACACTTTGACACGCACTTTGACAAAGTGCACTTCCAAGTAATCATTTGTTATTTGTGGCTTTCAGAGAAAGAAGATTTGAAATCATATACCTCTTAATAATTTATTAAAATCACTATAAGTTATTAAAAAGATAGGCTTTCTTGCTGAAAAGGTATTAAGTCTACTCCCACAAACTGAAAGGAAACATTATGTTCATTTTACCTACCTTTCCCACCCCTAACAATTAGCAACTGAAAAATCCCTGGTTAAGACTTCACTATCCTTTTGGCTCATTTTATTGATCGTTAGGGAGCTGGTTGGTGCTGCTAG
This sequence comes from Neotoma lepida, assembly GCA_001675575.1. Classification (NCBI taxonomy): domain Eukaryota; kingdom Metazoa; phylum Chordata; class Mammalia; order Rodentia; family Cricetidae; genus Neotoma; species Neotoma lepida. The sequence continues at coordinate 19,407 of LZPO01076587.1, forward strand.
GGACACTTAGAGGCAATTATAGAAAAAATAATTTCTTTCTGTCCTTATTTTCCTAAAAGAATTGGATTAAAAACCTGGCGGTATTATCATTATGCTCTAGAATAGTTAAAGTAAATGGTGAATAAAAGAGTTAACCAGCTCTGTGGGGCCTGGATGTAGCTCAGTGGTAAGGTACTTGCTAGGCAAAGAGGAGACATAAGGTTCACAAAAAGTAGACATAAAAATCCATCTACACACAAACAGATCTTTGATTCTAGCTTCTTTTATTAAATTTAAGAAAGATTGCTTTTAATTATATATTTTTATATTCATACTTATCATCCAAAAATGGTTCTGTGCCAGCAGCCATTCTGCGTCATAAAAGATGTAGGCTGTGACAGTGGAGCCTCCTTACCATAGCCAGCTCTGGACCACGGATCCACTCTTACTCTTCGCTGGCTGATACATAGCTCTTCAAATGACCCAAATCTTTCTTTCTTATAAACTCTGGAAAATAACCTAATTTAGCTCCAGCAACTTCACAGGGAACTGAGGTTTTCAAGGTTGGTGTCAGTTACAACGCTGTGTGCAACTGATACTGGCACATAGAAAGGCTCAATGGAATCTCTATGTCCAGGGCCAGGAAGATGGCTCAGTCGGTAAAGAGCCTGACTTGGAGGCATAAGGATCTGGGTTTGGATCTCCAGAACCCATGCAAAAAGCCAAGCACAGTGCATGTGCCCTGTAACTCCAGTGTGGCAGAGGTCTGACTGAGGCAGTGCTGAAGCTCACTGGCCAGCCAGCCTAGCCAAAACGATGACTTCATGTTACACACACACACACACACACACACACACACACACACACACACCTTCCTATACTAACAAGTACATATAACACATGCACACACAACACACACACTGAAAAAAGAATCTGTATGTACCTAGGAAAGGAAGTTTGTTTGTTTTTTTTCTAAGAAGTTTCTCTTTCTTTATCATGACTTCCTGCTTAAGGGAGATTAGTAGTAAAGAGCTTTAGAAGCATTTAATTTTTTATCTCTTTCTAGTTAGTCTAAAATCCCTCATCTTGCCATTGCCTCATCGTTCACAAGCTTGAGCTGCATCTGTCCTTANAATCACTAGGACAGCTCTTGAAACACAGACTGCTGGCATAAGTAAGTCCTCTGAATGTCTCATTCTGAAAGCCTAGGGAGGGCCTGAAAATCTGCTTTCCTAACACGTGGGTGCTACTGCTGCTGAAGGTAATCATCTACACTTGCAGATCCACTGTAGACTGGCTGGCATGAAACNTCTGCTCAAGCTCTGCCTGACCGGTCTTTGGAACCTCAAGCAAGGAGTTCAACCATTCTAAGCCCTTGTTTTGCAGACCACAAAATAAGACTGAAAAATAGAATTAACAGGGTTGTTATGAGGCTGAAATGAAATTCTTGTATACCTTTCACAGAGCACTAAGTCCACATCTGGGGGACTGGGGGTACTCGCTCAGCAAGGTACCCATTTCTACTGAAAACACTAAAGGAAAAAATGGCCATGATGGCTAACTGACACATTAACTTGAATGGGCTAAGGGGTACCCAGAGAACTGATACAGTGTCTCTTTGGTGTGTGGATGCAGGGGTATTTCTGGGAGACATCAGTCATTGTGCTGNTGAATTGATTAAGATGGTCTACCCTCACTAATGTATGGCACCCAGATCCTGTGGAGGACTCACAGAAGGGTCTGCTCTTTCTCTCCTGCTCTTGGTTACTGGTGCTCTGACCCTTAGACCTTCGGGTTTAGAAGGGATTCACACACACTGACTCTCTGCTCTCAGACCTGTGGCGTTTAGACAGGCCTCCAGCTTATAGAATATAGTATAGACAAAAGGTCACAGACCTCTCAGCTTCTGGATTCAGGGGCCAATCCTTCATAATGAATCTCTTCCTATGGATCACAAATATCCTACCAGTTCTTCGGCTAGAGAACCCTGCCTGACCAATGCAGTACCTCCTCTAAAATCCCCAACAAGTGGCAGTAACTAAAATTATCCCTCCTAAATTTTAAGATTAATTAATAGAATTAATTCTCACACGATCACATGGGAAATAAATAATACATGCAATTTTCTTAAGAAAGGATTTAAAGTTACTTTTTGCTTGTTTGTTTTCCGAGACAAGGCTTCTCTTTGTAGCCCTGGCTGTCCTAGAACTCACTCAGTAGACCAGGCTGGCCTTGAGATCCACCTGCCTCTGCCTCCCAAGTNCTGGGACTAAAGGTGTGCACTATCACCTGGCTAAAGTTACTTTTCAAAGTGCTGTATATTTCACTGGACTGTTTATCTGCTCACACCTGAATGAGTGCTATTAATTCGATGGCTAGACCATATGCATCAGCAGAGTATAGAAAATGAGCAAGAAAATGAGGCCGGGTGGAATTTGAACTTCCTCTCCAGTCTGGAGACCACAGGGGTGCCCTCCTCTCTATAATCAAAAGCATGCCCTTGCTACTGTTACCCTAGTCATTCACCTGTAGCCCAGACATATGACCTGCACTAACTAAACTAACATCAAGCTTCTCCTACTTAAACTGAAGGCTGAAAAGGACCCAGAGAGAACCCAGCTCTGTAATTTTGCCATTAGAGTTTTAATTAAATTCGTTAGCACAGCACAGTGACACGTGCAAGGCCCGAGCAGCAGAGCTACTCCCTTACATTTTAATTGTATTGACTCACTGTTTACAGACTTTCTTCCTGTTTTGTTTCCACAAGCTCTGTGTAAATTAAAGCCATCTCAGACTTCCTTCACACTTTCCTAATGGATGCGTCTCGTCTTGCATCTTCTCATAAACAAGCTGTCCTTGTACCCCACCAGTGGCACAGATCTCAAGTCTTAGGAGTTCTCCCAGCACTGACTTTCTAACTATTCCGTGGCTGAGATGTTTCCGTTACCCAAAGATATATGATTACCTTCCACCTTTAAGAAGAAAAGCAAACTCAAAGAACAGAGAAGAAAATGAGATGAGCACACAAAAAAAAGAAGACGGGGGGGACTTTACCTGAAGCAAAGGCTAACAGAGAGGTGTATAGAGGAGAGGAAGAGAAAGGGGTGAGTCCAAACAGTATCAAAGACAGAAAATGCAGAGCTAGACATAAGCGTGTGAAGGGAAACCACCCCAGCATTATCATCAAAACGGACTTGTTACTCATCTCTGTCATCATTTCTCCTATCTAGCCTGCCACCTGTTTCTGAAAGCACCATTTCATGGGAGCACTACACTTACTTCCTGTGTCTTCCATTGTGCTAAGAGGACAAAGTACAGCAGTTGTGACAGCATGTCTCACCACACCTAAAACATGCATTGTTTATTTGGATGTTTTTTACAAAAAGGTATGTTGACCCAACTCTACACCTGGTCAACTGACCCAGGTCTGTTGAAGAGACTGAGGTTAGCAGTAAAGGGGTCATACTCCTTCATCTTCCCTGCTTCCAATCCTTTGCCATCTGTATTGTATTCTCCCATCTCTGATGCTGAGACAGGACTGCCTGTGACTTGCTGTGGGCTATAGAACAGTCTACTATTGGACTTAAGAACAAAGCTGCCCTGCCGCTTCCAAGAGGCTTTGGGTGATTTTGGTGAGATGGAAGTGTGGCCATTTGCTGCAAACACCAACCTAGGCTCACCCAGAGCACTGATACTCAGAACTACAAACCACATAAACAACCACTTGTCATCTTGNTTTGTTCCACNGAACCCAATTTTATTCATGTTTGCCACCTCTNGATGGGGAATATATCATTCAGCAGAAGCATATTATAGAAACAATAAAAAATTCTTACGTACGATTTTTAAACTTCAATAACGAGCACTCTTAATTGCTCCCATACATACAGGTCTAACATTATCACAGTATAAAAATAAACATAATTGAGACTTTTAGGACCATCTTATAATGGAGAGATTGCTAACTTTTCTTTATAGCTAGATCAAGCACCTCCAAAATACAAATCCCTAGCAGTACTAAATATTTCATTTACAGAAAACACCTAGAGTGTGAGGACAAGCTGACATTATTGATTTGGCAAGGCCATCAACAAACCTTAGTGCCACGTAGAAAACGTGGAGTTGGAAGATGATATNTGAAACTAAGCTAATTTTTATAATTAAATATAGAAAAATATAGTGATTTGATAAAGATGTGATACACTAATACCTCTGTACAAAAACTGAATATTAGAATATATATATATATATAAGTGATGAAAGAGCCTTATTAGAATAGTTTAGCGCTAGAGAAATGGATTAGTGGATAAAAGTAAGCAATCCTCTTGCAGAGGATTCCCAACACCCAGGTCAGGCTCCTCACCCCCACCTGTAACTACAGCTCTGGGGGATCTGATGCCCTCTTCTGGTCTCAGAGGACATCTGCAGTCATATGAACACAGACATCCACCCATTCTCATAATTAAAAATAATAAATCTTACAAAAAAAGAATGGTTTGCTAAGGTAAACACTGGTTAAACGGCAGCATGCGGTGTGAAGAACTAGGCATGGGGTGTGTCTATCTATCTACACTCCCACTACTTTGAGATAACTACACATATGCATTTTCAGTTTTAAAAGATGTATATCACAAAAAAGTTTGAAGATACTACTGAGTGAAAAAAAATAGAGAACAGACTACAATAGGTATTTTATGCAATTACTTACAGTTCCATGGAATAAGAATTTTGTTTCTATAAAACATATTTTTCTAGGAGAACATTCTTACAACTCTGAGTGCATTTCTTTCTTTCTCTCCNTTCACTGAATTATTTGGTTCTGTGTAATAATGTGTGTAAATTGTGCTCTGTGTGTGAATGTTTGTTGTCCTAGGTTATTAATCCTTGCAGTGGTTTGCTAAGCAGCAAAAGTTGATGAGATTCATAACAATAATCCAGTTTTTTCCAACTCCCTTTCTTTATATTCCTAACACATCCCTTCTTTCTCTTCCAGACCTCATCAACAGATTTGAGGCTCCTCACAAACCAGGCTCATTCCCATCCTCAGAACCTCTGTAACATTCCCAGTCAGTCATTCCAGCCTGAGGTTGGCGATTCTACCTCAGAGAAACCATCTAAAACTTTGGGTCTTGAAATCACTCTTAGAATCTTACTTATGAGTAAAGATGCTCNTGTGTAGCAAGATGTGTGCAGCAAAACCCACCGTTGTCCTGGGTTTCTGTCAATCAACTGCTAATGCTGAGAAAGGCAACTGAGCAAGCCAAAGGTGTGAGAGGCTAAAAGGCATTTATACCAATGCTTCAGAGTGTGGTTCAGGAGTCTGCTTAGTAACCCTAAGGGAAGATCAGCAATAGCTCTTGCCAGATTGTGCTCTTTACTGTTCCCTGATTGCCTGCCTGAATATTTTATTTACTCTGGCTAAGCACTTGGGACATAAGAAAACCCACAATGTGTTAAGTGAGATGGAACCTTCAAGCTGAAGAGACATACACACTGGGTCCTTATACTCTGAAAGTATGACCCTCTGGGGTCCATCTGTTGTTTGCATTTGAGGGGAGACCAATGACCTAGAGGGTGAAAGGAGCCACTCAATGTCTTAAGTTGTAAATGTCAGGTCTATGGCTCATACCACAGTCTATTGTCTTCAGGCCCACTTATTTGTCAGAACTCTCCAAACCACAGGAGTCTTTCTTTAAATATCACATGCTTAGATGACAAAGAGCCAGCTCTGAGCCCCGAAGGCAGGACAGCCCAGATAACATTATCAACCCTGTTATTTCAAAGGCTGGTCTGGAGGAAGGAACTGACCTGGGTGTTTTTACAAGAGCCTGGCAGACATTAGCACTTGCATTTCTGCGTTGTTTCAGAGTTTGGGCCAAGTGATGTAATGCCCAAGTGCCAGGCCCTAGCCTTTATCATAGGAAGAAAAAGTCACTTGGCTGGGAAGACAAGAAAGATGGGCACAAAACCTGAATTACTAGGTAAAAAGACCGATGCTTTTCAGACCCTCTTACTTCACTCTTCCATTTTCTACCACAGTGCTGTTCAGAAAATTGCCTGGGAGTTCAGGGGACATGGCTATGTCAGAGTTTAAAGCTCCAGAGCTGGGTATGGTGGCACAAGTCTTTAATTTCCTGTTACTCAGGGTGTTGAAGCAGCTGCAACAACTTGCATCCAGGACTTTGAAGCTAGACTGGGCAACCTAGCAGGGCCATGTCACACAGACACACACACAGACACA
>LZPO01076587.1:25691-39532 GCA_001675575.1 Neotoma lepida
AGGCTGGAGATATAACAGGTCAGAGGAAGGACAAAGACTCAAACTCACCTTCCTTGAAGTCCTGGTGCTGCCCAACCTGCAGGTCCCCTATTATGATTTGGGGTTTGAATATCTCCAAGTACTGAGTAGTGGTAGAACTTTAAGAGGTGAGTCTTGATGGGGTGTCTTTAGGTCACTGGGATACGCTAGCTCCAACGTGTGCTCCCTATCACTGCCACCTTATGCCCAAACAATCACCTGACCTGGCACCAGACATTTGAAAACTGTGAGCCAAAATAAATTGTCTCTCCCTTGCTTCTTCTCCTCCTCTCTCCCTTCCCTGATCACTCTAGTAGTGTCACAGATTGAACCCAAAACTCTAGGCAAGAGCTCTACTACTGCTCTACTACCATTCCCCAACCTATGAAGTTTTGAGAAAGGATCCTGTTATGTAGCAGAGCCTGGCCTAGAACTTGCTATATAGCCTCAGCCTCCTGAGTGTGTAAACTAGAGCTGGGCAATTTANTAGTTACCAGTTAATTACATGGATATTTTATAATGATGGAACATTGACTAACATTACACGTTATAAACCATTCTTTAAACAGCCCAGAATAGCTGTCTCCAAAATGTAAATCAGATCATGTCAGTCTGTGTTGAAAATAACTTTGCACACAGCAATGAGGATGAAATGTAAGCTCCTGACCTAGTTCCACAATGTTGATCTCATACTTGAGTGCACAGCAACTTTCTCTGAGGGCTTCGTTAAAATCTAAATGGCTCGGCCCATCCCTGAAGTCTCTTTAAGGTGGCATGTTGAGTGAGCTCAAAGCTTTGTTGGTACTGAAGATGCTGGTCTGGGACCCTCACTTTGCAACCGCTGCTCTACAGGAGGCAACCTCCCAGCACTTTTCTAACTACGNCACTGTTCTTCACTCCCAGCCCAACTTTGGTCCCGATCTTTAATATTCTGATTCGTTCTGCCTTCTAGCCTTGCATCTACAGGTTCCATGTCTTAGAAGGCTTTTTGGTTAGCTCTTGACCAAGCTGGTTCCATCTTATCAATCAGCTGCCCCAGCATGTCACCTCCTGAATCAAGTNCCCCTTCCTACCTAGACCATATCACTGTCCCCTCCTGTACTCCTGAGTGTCCATCTCTGCTATCACTCCTTTTAGAACTATACTTAACATTATTGGACATTTATTTGATTATTTGTGTCCATCTATTTATTGTCTATCTCCTGCCACTAAAATATCAAGTCAACGAAGTCTGAGACTTTATCTTGTTGCCTGGATTATCTCAGCTTTGCGAATGGTGGCCAGCCAGCCCTATGTGTTAAGTGAACCTATCCTATTTAAGTATAACCGGCAATGCCTCCAAGAAAAGGCCCTTTATGTCTTCTAACCTACTCTAAATCTCATCTAAGAAAATGTTTTCTCATTTCTTTCTCAGAGCCTTGTCATGACAGCAGATGTGACATCATGGCACCTCTGCTAGATCAAAGTACATTTCTGGATCACATATGGGTCACAGGTACTGTAGGTGTTTTTTTTTTTTTTTTTTTTTTTTAAACATTGATAAGCTGTAGTGGGGAAATGAGCTACATAATAATTCATACACAGTATTCCAAATGTCTGATATATTCATGCAAATATATACTGTATCATAATTAGAATAGATTAACCCTCAAGTTTATCTTTTCCAAATTGTCTTGCATATCTGACTTTTAAACTTCCTGATAAATCCACACCATCAACCGCTTACTCTGAAATCATCATCCAGTAAGCATATCAACATTCCCGAGGATTTCTTCTTTAAGGCAATGGTTCTCAGTCTTAGCTGCACATTAGATTCCCCTACCCAGATTTCCTTTTTGAAATTCTATTGATGGCTGAGCCTTACGTCAGTGAGAACCTTACAGGAATCTTAGGAGGTCGCAGGAATCAGCATGGGAAAGGCTCTCCAGGTAACTGCAGTGTGTGGACAGGTAGAGGGGACAAGTAGACAGGTTTGAGTACTGGCTGTGTTCCAACCCCCAGCCTCCAGATGTCTAGATTCCCTTCCTCTCTTTCTCGTGACAGGGGGAAAGGGGAGAGGCCAACCACAAGATCTTCTTCAGAAAGTCTAAAATAGCTGTTTGGCATACACAACATTTTTTTAAAAAACAGTACTTCAATATTTAAAAGAAAACATTTCTGACCTCTGCTGGTGCAGCACCACACACACTGCAAAGGCCATGTGGAGGAGGCTCTAGGGAACCTGCTCTTAATCCCACCAGGACACCAATGATCACCCTGGGAGGGGAAAGGAGGAGGAAAATGCACTTGCTCTTCTTCTAAGGTGTTTTACTGTCTTATTCAGTTTCTTCCTATTCACCTTATTTTTTACTAAATCTGTGGATTCTAGTTCATGAAAAACTGTTTTTCTAAACCACACATAGAAGAACTTCTGTCCTTGTCTACAGCTTTTTCCCCACTTCAGGCATAAAAACACCCTAAGCACATCCACAAAGGTCCCTCCCTCTGCCTGCCTACATTTTTGCTGCCTTGCATCATAACTGCCCAGATTCCTGTGTCAGTCACCACAGCCACCTCTGCACCCCTATCTCTCCCATCACTCTAATCTTCTCTACTGTGTCAGCTACCATAGCTACTTTCTGCACCCCTATCTCCCCTATCACTCTGCTCTACTCACCAACTCCAAAAAGCCCATGGTTTTTTATACCCATACTCAAAATCTCCATGTGTCTAACCAACTGTCCAATTACTCCTTCAACCTACCTCTCCTCTTCTAGGTGGCTGACATGGAGAATCCAGCCATGTTTCCTTCCATTCACTAACCAGACNCTTGCTATTCACTACCAAAAGTACGCCAAAGGCTCCCTGTGGCATTAAGATCTAATCCTAGCCTTGGGCTAGAAAGTTCATCTCAGCCTGAGTCCCAAGCCACATTACTCTCTGCCTCCGCTGGATAGGTACTCCCCAGCCACACATACCAGCCTTTGCACATATTACTGGCCCCAGCCTTCATTTTAGCTGTGTTTTGGTTGGTTGATTGAACTGTCAGGCAGGACTCAGCCTGTGTGAAGCTTCTCTCTGAGGTCTTCAGTTCAGCCCTCTGAAGCCACTGCTCCTTCCTCTCGTATCCCATGGGAGTATATCCAGCCACTGTTCTTTTCTCATGATGCTTGGGAGAAGTAGGGGGTGAGAGAGAAGAAGCATTGGGAACCTCAGGAGTGGACTTGAAGCTTCATTCAGGGAAACAACAATTGGACTTTGTTTTTAAAAGTCAAGTTATAATGTGGACTAGAGCTTGAAAAATATAGAACTTATACCAAAAAAGGGTTATAACTGAACAAATTATGCCCTAGACATCTGTAATCTTCAGCCCTATAAAACAAAATTAGAGAGATTTTACAGAGATAACTGAACCAAGCTCACAGGAACTCATGACCAACAACTGCGGAGCCTGCATGGGACCAGACTAGACCCTCTGTATACAGGAGACAGTTGTGTAGCTGGGTCTGTTTGAAGGGGCCTTGGCAGTGGGATCAGGATCTATCCCTGGTGCATGAGCTGGCTTTCTGGATCCCATTATCTATGGTTGGACACCTTGCTCACCCTTGATGCAGTGGGGAGGGGCTTGGTCCTGCCTCAACTGAATGTACCAGGCTTTGCTGTACCCCCATAGGAGGACTTACCCTTTTGGAGGACGAGATGAGGGGGTGGTAAGGCAGGAGAAGGGAGTGGGAATAAAAAAAATTTTTAAATAAATAAAAAAATTAGATTTAATTCCATTTGGAGTCTTTTTAAATTTTTTCTCAATACACTCTAAAATAGAGAATGTATTACTATTGTTGGCATTCTGGCCTGCCCCTTGGGGACCTGCCCTGCATCCTGATGTAAAGTCCCACTTAAAAAAGAAAACTCCCCCTCCCCCTCTCTTTCTTTCCATTCCCATGAGGTGTGCACCCTCGCCCCCATCTCTGTTTCTCTTTCTCTCTCTCTTTCCCCCTTCCCTCTCTCTACCTCCCACCAAATAAAACTATTCACTGAGCCCTACCTGCATGGCATCTCTGTCTCTCACCCACCTTGGGGCTCCTTAGCTCCAAACCTGCCAAAGGTCCCCTCCCATGGTATCATTACAACTATTTACTTTTTTATTGGCTACCTTTGACTCCTTTGACATTTAAAAATTAGACCTAAGCTCTATGTTCTGCATTGGCACTCATCAACCTTAACTCCCCTGAGCATTTAAACCTGTATTCTCCTGCAGTTTTCCAGCCCCTTTTANTTTCTAACATCTGCTGGAACCTTATTTACTATTTTTCTTTGTTGATTGGTTATTGCTATCGTTCTCTTTGATCAGTAGTAACTAAACAGTATATTCAGCTCGATTCTAAAAGTTGAGAACTAGTAAGCACAACTGCGGTGACTATCATGTGTTCTAAGTACCCTCCAGTGGAAACACCAGGTGCTACTATTCTAGTCCTTACTCTTGTCACTCAATATACTGACTTTGTAAAGTACAANCTAAGCTAGGCAAAGTTTGGAAGCAAGAGGATGACAACATATTTTTTTCAATGTCATATGGGCACTATTTAAGAGGCCCTTCCTCAAATGATTTATTTTTATAAAAAACTTGCCGGGCGGTGGTGGCGCACGCCTTTAATCCCAGCACTTGGGAGGCAGAGGCAGGCGGATCTCGTGAGTTCAAGGCCAGCCTGGGCTACGAAGTGAGTTCCAGGAAAGGAGCAAAGCTACACAGAGAAACCCTGTCTCGAAAAAAAAAAAAAAAAAAAAAAAAAAAAAAAACTTACCATTATTTGATCTGCTGCCCACTATTGTATCAATTACAAATACAGAGATTTGTTTATTTGTTTTAAATAAAGAATCATGTGATTTGGGTCTAGTAGTAAAAGAATGCCCTCATGACTAGCTTTCCATCCTGGAACTGTCCTATAGAGGAGTTATATGTTTAAATCAAAATACTTCCATGGAAACTATGTTGGGAAAGGCTTTGTCATGGGGGATGCCAAGGCATCTCCTAAATTTCATGCTGTGTTCCACAAGGTGGCCTGGCCCCCTTCTCTGTGCTTTCACCTGCTTCTGCCTCTGACCCTTGCAATAGCTGCTTCCCTTCTCCTGGAAGCCGTTGTTACCATCAGCTGCCTCTCCTTCTATTAAAGTACAGGAGGAGGCCTGGGGGCAACAAGCAGATCAAGCCTGCTTGAGGCCCAACAGACCAGACAAGAAATCAAAGTGGTATTCCTCATGCCACTGTACATCTTACCAAATACAACTCTGTGTTACCCTACCTTCCCAGAATCCAAGAGAGATGGGCAATAGCCAGCTCTCCTAGACAGGCTGGTTTCTGAATTTATCCTCACATGAAAATGTGACCTGAAGTCACATTTATAATGGTAAGCAGTCATTTTCCCATCCTTACAAGGAAGTAACTGCAATGCCCAATGCTTTTGTCTTCTCGGTTTCTCCTTTCTTTGGCCCTTTTTGGTCTGCAAAGCCAGCTTTTCTACTAGTGAAACACTGACTTTCAAACATGGAATGAAGCGTTGCTTGACTCTAGAATTAAACTCCAGCCAGGCTAGGAGCACAGCTCAGTGTGAGAGCACTTGCCTAGGATGTGTGGAGGAGCCCAGAGGAAGAGGGGGAGAATAAAACAATGGAGACCCTTAAACTAAGCCAGTGTGATTGTTGTCTAGTGACACCACAATAAAAAAGACAAGGAATCTCATGAGTGAAATTAAGGAAATTTGGGGTATGGGGAGAGTACTGGTGGCTGGCAAGAGACTGCTATGAAATATTTAAATTCCCATTCGGGCTGTCCCTAGGAAGAAGGAGCTGGAAAGACTTAGCAGATTCAGATGAAGGGAACTGAGTGATTTCTTTGCAATGGGAGGGGAGCAGGATGTTTTAAAATCTGGTTGTAGTTTGACATAACTGCCTATGTAGTCCAGTGATAGTCACAAGCTGTAAGAAGGTAGCTATGTAAGTTTAAATTTAAATTAACTAAAATAAAATAAAACTCAGATCTTGAATCCCACTAGCCACATTCCAAGCCCACAATATCCGTGCATGACCGGTGGCTGCTGTCATGGGGAGCCCGGGTTTTGACCAGATTCAGCACAGAAGTTCTGCAGAAGAATGCTAGTTTAAGACAGCAGACAAAGGACAAAAGGAAGGGCAAGGCTCTTTGTAAAATCCGGACTGTTAAGCAGGAATGCTGCCCTACAAGCTAATGTAAGGTCAAAGAGTGGAGTGTCTGCAAGGAGTGTTTAATTCTGGATGAGGAGGGACCAGAATTTTCTCTTCTTGGTTGAGATCAGGATTTTTATCTTTTATAAGTAATTGAGAGTCCTATCTGTAAAAGATGAGCAGAACCAACTGAAAGAAGATTCTAGAAGAGTGACTAAGTTGTAAAAGGGTGTGGGGATGAGATGACCCAGAGGGTAAGGGCACTGGCTGCCAAGCCTGACAACCTGCCGTTTGATCCCAGACCTCCACAAATTCCAAGGAGAGAACCAAGTCCAGCAAGTTGTCCTCTGACCTCTACATGAATGCATGTGTGCATACACACACACACACACACACACACACACACACAAAATAGCAGTTCAAACATTTTAAAGGAGCCTTGGTGGCAAAAGAAGACAACAGCACCTTCACAAAGAGGTTTGGGTAACGGAACTTACTCCACAAGAGCATTGGGGTTTTGTCATGAAGTATTTCATTCTCTTCAGCTGCCACCACATCTTTAGTCAAAGTCATTTTCAAATACACAACACTCACGTGTTACTGGAATTGGGTGTCGGAATAGGTTTTAGGGGCAAAATAATTTGGAGCAACAACAGAGAAGGAAACTGAGATTGAAAACAGCTTTGGAGGGCGAGAGGCACCATTAAGAAAGTATGAGCACCAAGGAATGCTGGGAAATACAGACAACACAGCAGCCCGCAGAGAGGAGTCAGAGGAAGCCAAGGAGACATCTAAGCTGTACACATCTGCAAAGCACCACTGCCATTCTCTTCTGCAAGAGGAATTCTATTTTTTGTTTTTCAAGACAGGATTTCTCTGTGTAGCAGCTCTGGCTGTTCCGTAACTCGCTTTGTAAACCAGGCTGGCCTCGAACTCACTGAGATCTGCCTGTCTCTGCCACCAGACCGCTGAGATTAAATTTGCGCCACCACGTTCGGCTGCAAGAGGAATTCTTTAGGCACTTATATTAAACATTTCTTTTCAGTTAACGAAATATGCTTTGTACCTAAGTAACTTATAAGTCAAGTTGAGTTAGGAAGGAATAGATGTATTAATAGAAGTAGTATGACAATACAATTGGATGCTATGACACATGTTTCTTGCAGAGGGCAGTTTTTAAGATTTCTGTTGCCTCAAAAGAATTCCTTGGGAACACAGAAAGAACAAAAATAATGCTTAAATGCAATATATACATTGACAACTATTAAAACAAAAGCTCAGTAACTATGCAGCGTTCTCCCATGGGGAAGCCAATTTATCGTTGCAGACTCAATAGGCATTATCTGGAGTAGAAAACATGGACGTTCCTTCACAAGTCAGCGCCTTATGTTATGACACTTCTAGATGCTTGAGCTTCCTTTTCTCTAGTTCCCGTTCTGCCCACCGGCAGTCAGCTGCCACATCTCAGAGTTGTTTACTCACAAACCGGAGAAACAATCTTCTTCTGATTATGTTTTTACAAGTGAACAGTTTAATGGCTACGTCTCCAAAAAAATTGCATCTTATAGAACTGGAAAGTGATAAGAAAAATTGGCTGCCACCCAGCTTGAAACATTATTTGGCTTTCTGGTTTGATGTGTTACTAGGAAAGAATACTGAGAATACTGTTCTTACTCTATAAAGTTAAAACTCTTTGTTTTGTCTTTCACTATAGTTCCTCATGAAATGGCTCTCTGAAAAGGTAAGCTTAGCTAGCCTGACTTTAATACTTGTTTGGGTTCCTTCCTTCCAGGTTCTCTTCACCCTCATATTTAGGGAAAGCTGGGGAAAATGCACATGCCCAGAAAAGCACAAGAAACTAAGATTTTCGAAATATGAGTTGCTCTGATTCAAAACCAAAGGGAGTCATCTCAAGAAACAAAGGAGCATGAAGGATGGAGCCCCTCCATCCATCAAGTCCCGTTGCACTTTGTTCCCCAAACAAATGCCTGTTTCTCTTGTATACATCTGCTTACCTGGCACCAAGAAAGATCAAATTCTACCTGTGGTCACATTCAGTCTCTTCCAGGTGACCCTCTGGCTTACGAGAAAATAAGTAATATTTTTAAATTATCTTACAGATTTCCTAAGGCTGGAAAATTGCCTTAGAAGTCTGAAAATCATTTGGGTCACTTTAACAGTCAAGAAGTGATGTCTACACTGGCCCATACTACAGAACCACTGAAGGGGTTGGAATATACTGCCCCAAAATATGGCCCCTAGCCACCTGAGAGGGTGGTAGACTTAGGAAGGTCATCTCATCTTCTAATTTCCCTTTTCCCCACTTTCTCAGAAGCAGGCCATACAAATGTATCTGACATGGCATAAAAGAGGACAAAAGATCCCCATTCCAGAGGGGTCCTCCCTAGCCCGGGGAAAGGAACATCTCACTCTAGGAAGACAGAGGGACACAGAAGAATCTGAAGCATCTTGCTTACTGAATCTCTCAGTTTATTAACATTCCAGAAATCACACACCCTTGCTGATCTCACTCCAGCATGACTGTCTACTCCCCACAGAGCATACAAACGTTTCTCTATAACTTCAGCTCTCCATTTGAGCGTTCGCAAGGCTCCTATTCTTGTATCAAACAAGTAACATAAAATCTCATGGGTTTTTTTTTNCCCCCTTTTTAAGTCTCAGCTTAAAAAAATAGGAGTCTCAGCTACTGCTTGTCAATGAGAGAAAACAGATAGTGATTTTTGTCACCTGCACTGCCATTCTGGTCAGTGGTACCCAACTTAGAGCAGTTGATCAGAAGGAAGCCTTGAATAGAACTGTTAGTCCAAATTGTGGGAATTGAATATAGTCACTTACATAACTTACTCTGTATATAAAACAGTTGAAAATAATAGGTTATTTAAATGACACAAATTTCATGTAGTTTACCCTAATACTTTAATCTGTAGAACTTCAGATCCCATATGAGCTTCAAGGATTATCGTCTTATTCTCATTTCAATTATCAAGAAAAATCCGGGAGTAAATTTCAGTTGTAGACCACGTTTGGCCTGTTTGAGGCTCCAGGTTCAACCACCAAAGAAGAAAGGAAGAAAGAGAGGGAAGAAGGAAGGAAAATAACCAATCAGATTTGGTTTTACAAAACCGTTTAGGAGGTTAAATATTACAATGAGCTTGACAGTTAAGAGCATTCAGCTAGTACCTGGGAAGAGAAAAATAAGTAAAACCTAGCCTGTGACCTCAAGAAATGCGGACTACTTTTAAAAAGAGAGAAACATGAAATAAAATATGATGGCAGTGTAACACTTGAAAGAAGGCTTCTGCTGGCACAAAGGAGCTATCACTTAGTGAGTGGGTCACGGAAATATCCTCCAAGTGAAGATTTCTCATCTGAGTCCTGAAGGATGAGTAGGAGTTCACCAATTAAACAAACACGAACAGGTATATCTCAGGAGGAAAAAACAGTCCCGAGGGATTGGCTGTGAGGAACACAGAGGATATGTGTAGGAAAGTGGTGGGAAATGAGACTGTGGGGAGCAGGGCAGTGTCAAATTATGGAAAGCTTTTGCATTTTCTTTTCTTTTTCTCTCTTTCTCTCTCTTTCTTTTTTAAAGAGTGAAGAGTATGGAAACCATTTAAACAGTGAAGAAAGAGTACCCAATTTAATTCTGAAGAAAACTACCAGGCAATTCAGTGATTGATTCTGGTGGTTGGATGTTGTTTTGATTTATCTTACAGTAGAAGGCATTTACTTCATTTGTGCTAAAGTTACAGACATATGAATACTATCATTTCAATATCTGAACTCAACGTAAGAAACAATGACCTTATTTTGGTTCAACATTGCTTTNTTGATTTTGTTTTCTGAAAAAATGTGACTCTCATAATAATATACATGGTGGAAAGAACAAGGTGCTACCGAGTCCCCAGGAGCAAAAGTATTTCTGTGTCTGACATTGTGAACCTCAGGGGGCCGGGTACCAGCCACCATATTTCGATGATTTGAAAGGAATTAACTCTGGCTCTAAGTGAATTAGTTTTACCTTCACTTTGCCTTAGAAAAATACATCACTCTCATCATATATCCTTCCTTAGGTCATCTCAAATTCAAGCATTCAAGGTAAGGCGTCAACTCACCTTCCCAACCCTTCTAGCATATTGGTGGCCTCAACGCCTGGCTGTATAGAAAGCCTGGCACCACTGGTATTTTACAAAGGCACAAACAATAAGCCACAGAAGCAGAGGTATGCAAAGCTTTGGTCATAAGAGCGTGTACAAATGAAACAAGCAAACAAATGACTAGCAACAAGTCTAATCACTGCTACATTTATAACAAATAGAAAGGTTTATGAGGAAAGCTTGCCAAAAACACTCCATTAAACCAAACCATTACTGCGTGAACTCTATCTGTAAAACCACAACGGTAGCAAATACCTTATAAGGAACTTGTTNGTGAAGTTCAATAACACACATGGAGTACTGAGAAGGCAGCCTGGCACAAGGGAGTCACTCAAAAAATGACAACCACCATTGCTAATATTTTATCGGGCCCATGGTGATCATTCAACAAGTCACTGACAATATATTATTATTCCTTCCCACAACTTACCTTCCATCCATTATAATTTATAAGCCTTGAAGATGTTGCTTATATGAAAGAATGCTGTGATTAAAATTAGATAATTATTAGACTGTTTTGAGAGGAAGAAAAAAATAACAGCACTTTGTTACCTCTTCGTATCTGTCAAAAACTGCCCCTTCTTGCAAGAAGGATGGCACTTCCTTCTGCCAGTTAAATTCATAAGGTTTGGCCATGATGATATTCACGACCTGGGGAAGAACAAATGTCTCATTAGTGTACAAAATTAACGTGCAAGTGCTTGTCAAAGCTCAAACAGTTTGTATTGATTTTCTTTAAATGCGTGGTAAAGGTCATAAGTTATCTTCCTTCATATGCCTTGCCATCATCTGACCCCAACATTCCTCCTCTTTGTCTCAACCCTGGTGACACACTTCACATACTGTGAAATATCTGCAGAGAGAAATGGTCCCATGGATCGCCTCAGTAAGCACACACAGGAAGCCACTGTCAGCACGATATACCAAAAAGCATTACAGTGAGGATGGGATGTAACTCAGTAATATTGTGTGCTTAGCCTGTGTGAGGCCCTGGGTTCAATCCCTATAACCACAAACAGACAAATTAACTTTTTAATAAAAAGCAATGTGGTCAGGCAGAAACAGTGGCACACACTTAGAATTCCAACTACTTGAACAGCTGAGAGAGGAGTTCAAGGCCATCCAGGGCAATAATGAAAGACCCTGGCTACGGAAAAAAGGAAAGGAAAGGGGGGGGGGTTGGAAGAAACTCAGAAGAACACAATATATAGCAAGGCTTGCCAGAACGTACAGAAAGAGACAAGGGATTTCTCTGTAGAGTGTCATGTGCTCTAGGATGTTCTAACTCATGCCAACTACCTCTTTCACACTCCACCTTTGTTTTAATTTTGAAAGGAATAGGAAACAGAGACATCTAATATAAAAGGCTCATGTCAAACATGAAAAGAGAATTTCTAACCATCTCTGTTCTTTCACTAGTTTAACTCTGATTCTCCCAGGATTGACACAAGTACCCAGGCATAAGCATGCAGGAAGAGGTCGATTCTCTGCCTTCTCTACTGTTCTCACTACTGAAATATTCACCTCCCACTGAAATACTCATTCCATCCAGTTGGCCTAATTACATGAAGGCCTCTGGGGACTGGGGTAGCTGAGGGAACCTAGGGACCCAAGGATGCTGGCCTCTGGCTCTGCTTTCTAGGGAGAACATCAGCAATAGTGGTGGAAGCCATTTCTGNTTTTTGTGAAAACGGCAGTAAAGTACCCCAAATCTGTTTGATTTTTAAACTGGGGGAAACGCCATTCTCTGAAATACTTCCTAAGGCCAGACAATAGGGGCAGTGGCTAGCTTATTTTACATAGATGACACAATGAAGACAATGACCTAGCACTAGAAAATGTTGACGCAAGCAATTGATTTTTAAAATAAGAAGCAAATAAAGATATGTCTACCAATCTAACTGGGTGCAGAAAAACCCCAAAGGATGAATGGCTACCTTTTAAAGAGATGGGGAAGGGACTGGCCATTTCTCCCCTTTTGTAATCACCTCAGAACCCCCCCAGCTAAATGGTTACAGTCTGTGCCAAATGTTCTTCCATGAAGATTCTCAGCTTGCCTTGGAAGTCCTCACTGACAAGCAACCTGAAAGTTTACCTGCCTCCTTCTCCTCCTCCATCCTGCTAGAAGGCATTACCTCACTACACAGGCCCCAAGGGAGAGGAAGCACCTGAGGAGGGTGGGGATTTCAAGGGAATGACCATCAAAGAGCTGACACAATGAGGCAGCCTTTTCAGTGTAAACACATAGAGCAGCTACTGGAAGGAAGCCAGTGGGCTTTGCATGGGTCCATTGTCTGCATTCTTACACAACTGGACAGATTATTTTACACAGGCAGCCGAGGACAATCTCCCAAGACTGCAGAGAGCTTGGAAGGGACAAGCGAGGAGGTGAGTCCAAGATGGGCTGGCTCACTTCCTAAGAGACGGCAGAAAGCTCCTTCTAAAGAACATGATGAGAAATGGGCAGCTCGTACAAGAGCACAGAGGACCTGAGCGGGGCTGCTGAGAGGTCAAACATTCAAGGGCATGTACAGCAGCCAGGAAGATGGCCTGACACCATACAGCACAGCTGGGTAAACTGAGGAAGAAAGTTGCTTGTTTGTCGTTTGTCTTACTCTGTCCAGCATCTTTGTTTAAACCTGTTGAATTGCTAAGCTTACAATGGAATTTTAAAATGTGTCCCTTGGACACAATGTCATCTTCAAGACTTGCCAGTCGGCTGTCACCTAAAGTTCTCTGAAAAATCCATAGCTATGTTCAAGATTCTGCTGACAGAATCCTGACAGGCTGAGCAGGACTTCCTGACTGTAGAGCTGAAATGCTGCAGATGCAAAGCCAAATTTATCTTAGGCCATGTTGATGGCCAATTATCATCCAACTTTTTACCTGACCTATCATCCTCTGAAGATTAGAGCTACTGTCTGCAGACTATTAGCTTTCACCAACTCCAAAGTTAAGAATACAATCAGAGAGCATCTGAACCCTTAACAGTACTTTTCTTACTTTGCTGTAACCTACCCAGCTGCTGTCTCTACCAATGTATTTGGTAAATACATTGGTTTATGACTGTCTGTGTTTTGTATTCACTGAAGTTCATACAACCACTGGGGGTGGGGGGCAGGGATGCCATTCATGACAAACATTATTCACATTTCTAAGGAAAGGCTGAAGTCACTTACACTGGGCTGAGAATAAACCACCCTTCATTCTTTATGGAGTGGTTACTGCATTTGGCATCGATATTGCTACTCCAAGTATGCAGGATTAACTATAAAGAAAACACTGCTCCCCCCCTCCAAAGTCCTAGGTCAGCTCTGACCAAAATTTTGGCAAATAATTTTTGTTATTGGGCATATACCTCAGTTTTAGGTATAGGATGGACAGGAGACAGTATATAAAATCAGGTGTATCCAAGGTACTTGGCTGGGATGGTGAGCTACATAACACGCACCCCCCCACCCTCCCACT
>LZPO01076588.1:10047-29515 GCA_001675575.1 Neotoma lepida
ATATATATATATGTATATATATATGTAGGCTTGGGAGAGTAAAGAGAAGATATAGACAGTTATAAAAAAGAAATATATAGTTATAAAATAATAAAGTTCTTAAAAAGGGAGTAAAGTAATATAAAAAAGTCACATAAATACACAGAGAGTCTGGATACTATATGTCATTGTGTTGTCTTTGAATTGTTTGACAGCTGAGGAAGGAGCAACAGCTGGTAAAGACATTTGATTATNAAAGTTGCCAGATTAATCCAACCTATATATTTTGAAAATGTCTTGACTTCAAAATTTAAGTCAAAAAATATGTTACTTTGGAGAAGAGGTTATGCTTTTGTTTCCACAGGAAATGAGAGTCTGTGGATTCATTCTGGGTTAAGAAAAATCAGGTTTGATCAAGGAAGACCCTTGAAAAATCTCCAATGGAAACGGATAGCCTAGATGATCCACCATTTCAGAGCACTTCTGTTGCAGTTTCCTCTGAGATCTGCATCCAGAAAGGCCTTGAGGCTGCTGGCTGAGATGATCCAGCCTCACAGACTACTCCAGTCAGGATTTGACCATAATCCTAAATTTTCTCAGGGTCTCCATAAGATTAACCNCACTCCAAATCAGCAGGAAGTAGCCTAGAACACTATGCCCACATTCAAAAAAAANGAATTGTGGATGTTTGTCTTTGTTTAGAGGGTTTGGTTACAAATTGTTATTGGTCATAGTCAATCGCTAAAAGAGGAGAGGGGGCTNTGAAATAGAAATGATGAGGGCAATAAAGGTAGATTATTAAATCTACTTTAATAAAAAACTGTTAATCTTACATATATTACATCAATATNGATTTTAGTTTATTGATACAAATTTAAAGTTAATTTTGTTATACTATATATATATTTCTACTCTTGTTTAGGGTATTATGTTTATCAGTTCATTTAAAAATGTAATATATAATTAAGAAATATGAATTAATAGTCATCTANAATAGCAAACTTATAGTCAGGTATTTTTTCAAGGTCATATAGAGAATTATTTCAGATAGATAGGACATCTTCAAACACTTTAAAGACCTACAGAATATGGTATTTAAATGTTTTAAGAACTTAGACTTTTCTCAACAGTTACATATGTCTGCTCCTGGCAACAGCAATTACTTCAAAGAGGATGATGGGAAGCAAAGAAACTCCATATGGAATTTGTTTTCTTTATGGCAAAAGCTAGTCATGTGGGCAAAGAAAGTGCTCTTGCCTTTACTGCTGACAGTATGCACAAATTGGACAAGCAGGACACAAAAGAAAGTGACTATAGAACTTTATCAAGACAAGGTGGGACAGTCCTTCAAAAATCCTGCTTCACAGATAAGTCTGTCATATATGTAGGCCTATAGGCTGAAAATGGATGCCCAACATTGCAGAGGAACTTTGGGTGACTGTCCAGGTATCTTGAGGTCACTGTCATTAGGTAACATTTCACCTTTCTAGGGTCTTTGATGGAGCTGAAGACTAAATAGTTATAATAATAGTTTTTCTTAATTATAATAGAAAGTAAATTAGATACAAAACTTTAGACTCACCAAGGTAATTATTTTCTCTAATTCTGTCAAATGCAAATAGATTGGATATTGTTACTGTAATTCTTACTTAATAACTGTTTTGTTTTTGTTTTACTATATTAAGGTTAAAATCTTCCTTTTTAATTAAACAAAAGAGGGGAAATGCTGTGGGATAATGCTCTTGTACACTCTGAAGATTTGTCACTCAAATTGGTTTAATAAAACACTGATTGGCCAGTAGCCAGGCAGGAAGTAGAGGCANGGTGACCAGACTAGGATAATTATGGGAAGAGGGAGAGCAGAGCCAGGAGTTTCCAGCCAGATGCAGAGGAAGCAAGACAAAAATGCCATTTTGAGAAAAGGTACCAAGCCACATGGCTAAACATAGATAAGAATTATTGGTTAATTTAAGTGTAAGAGACAGTTAGTAATAAGGCCGAGCTACTGGCCAAGTATTTATAAGTAACATTAAGCCTCCAAGTCAATTATTTAGGAAGTGGCTGCTGGGTATTTGGGAACAGGCAGGCAGGAGAGAAATTTCTGCCTACACTTGGCCCTCTATTTGAACTTTGATCACACTTTAGAACCTTCAAGATGGACTTGTGGGTTCACTGGATCTCTTTTTCCCTCTTTCTGACATGACCACATTGAATAAATTGCCTTTTCTGATTTCCACTTTTAATTTTTCTCTTTTAATTGGCTTAGTGAGAATGGATAGCCAGACCTGACTTTGGAGCCAGGTTGTGGCCCCCAAGTTCAATAACAGGCTTATGTCCACCTCTTAATGCAAAATACATTTAGTCTACCTTCAAAGGTCTCCAAACTAAANAGTCCCAACATCTTCATCTTCTAAATATACAGTCTGTTCTTAGCTCATGACCAGCTCTCCTCTGTGAGCACCTGTAAATAAAAATCAAATTATTTATTCCCAAGATACACTGGTGCAGCTATGTTCCAAATCCAAGAGGAATATAGAGTGGCAAGAAGGGGTTGGTGGGAAACTCAGCACAGAAAGCATTAAGTTCTATAGCTCCACACCCAGCATCTGACATATGTAGTAACATGGTGTGAAAACCAGTGTTCCTTGTCATTCACAGCCTACAGGGCTTCCCCTCCTGAACTGGCTCTGACTGTTGCTTGTATCTTTTTTTAGTAGATGTTCTATACTTTTGGCATCTGCAACATATTGGAATCTCTGTTGGACCTCAGACTTCAGTCTTACAGTTTAATGCACTATTGTCTCANGGCCTGACTCTGCCATACATAGCCTGACTCCCCAGACCTTCCATTGAAACTAGAGTGGAAGCCTCCATAACCTGTGAAACTTGCAAAAACAGCATCACAAAGATGACCCAAATCTGCTGCCAGCTTGTGCAGNAGCTGTTTTTCCTCAGATGGTAGCTGTGACCTCTGAGAGCCTAGGCAGCTGNAGCAAAAATAAGTAAAGAAACAAACAAACAACAACAAAAACACTATCCCACACTGGTACTGTGGCTGTGCACATAGGACACTCTGGCATGTCTGAAGCAAAGTCTTCCAAATGAGTTAAAATCTTTATACTTTAATCCTATTGTACATGTAGTCTAGCCAGTTACAGATATGCCCTCAACTTTGACGTAGAGTGCTTATTTGTTGTAAAATATATTTTTGGTTATTGGGTCTGTGTTCTAGTTTGCTTCTTTGTTACTGTGATAAACACAATGACCAAAACAGCAGGAGGAGTAAAGGGTTTATTTGGCCTAATGGTTACAGTCCATCATCATGGGAAGTCAAGGCAGGGGCTAAAGCAAAGATCAAGGAGGAATATTGCTTCCTGGCTTGCTCATCTAGCTTGCTCAGCTTGCTTTCTTTTAGAAGGCAAGATCACCTCCCCAGGGGTAGTTAGTATTGCCACAGCAGTGAATTTAACTCTCTTACATCAAGTAAGAATCAAGAAAATGCAGCACAGACACAACCACAGGTCATTCAGATGGACGCAATTCCTCAGTCAAGTTTCCATCTTCCCTGTTATGTCAAGTTGACTGTCAAGACATCACCAACATGTGTTGGGGGGATACACACACACACATGCCACAGCACACGTTGAGGTCAAGGGACAACTTTCAAGAGTCAGTTCTTTTCTTCCATTTTATCATGTGTGTCCCAGGGACTGTACCTGTCTCTTATACACATCTAGATGTGTATAAGAGACAGGGACTGTACTCAGGTCATCACACATAGTAACAAGTGCCTTTACCTACTGAGATATCTCACTGGCCTGTTGTTTCTTCCTAATAATGCTAATGTCTTTAATAATCCTTCCTTATGTACAACTTTAAGTGAGTCTATATCTGACATTCCTCAATTTTTTCCTCTTTTGCTTTCAATTCTCACTACAATCATGGCTAAAAGCGGCCAATAACAATCGTGTCACATCAATTAGCAACTAAATAAATGCCTCAGACACACGACCATGGGCCGATCTGATCTGGGAAATTCTTCAGTTGAGGTTCCCTCTTTCCATGTAACTTTAGATTTATGTCAAATTGACAATAGGAGCTAACTATGACATATGCAACAACAACAGCATAATAATATATTGCATATTATAATGCTACTAAATTTTAAAAGTTATTTTTATAATATATTGTGATCACATTCCTTTCCCTTCCCCAACTCTTCCAAGATTCCCTTCAACCCTTCCTACCCANTCAAATCTTTATGTTCTCTCCCTTTCCCTGCTCTGTTTCTATCTCTTTCTTTTAAGTCTCACCCACTATAGGCAGTACCATACAGCCTGGGCAGGTGACCCTGGCTTGTATATAAGAAAGCTAGCTGAGCAAGCCAGAGGAAGCAAGCCAGTGAGCAGCATTCAACTATGGCCTCTGCTTCCAGTTCCTGCCTTGAATTTCTGCCCTGACTACCCTTCAGGATAGACTGTAAGTATTAAGCTAAATAAATCCTTTCTTCACCCCCTCAAAGTAAAGCAAAACATGCAACAGCCTGAATGCTAGCTACACTGTCTCGAAATTTCTTCCACCAGACTAATTACTCCATTACTTCTTATGTTGTGTTTTGTTTCATTTTATGAGATAGGATCTCATCCTGTATCCCAGACTGACCTATAATTCACTATGTAATCCAGGCTGGACACGAATTCACAACAATCCCCTGCCTCAGCTTCGTAAGTGCTGAGATTACAGGTGTGCGCTAGTCAATTACTTTTAAAGTTAGCCTCATGAAAAGTCTCATTATATAAAGAAATGGAGATACATCTTCTGCCAGAAGTAAGCNTGCGTGGGCTCTGGTCCATTTCCTNACACAACCCTCATGTACACTTGGCATTTTATAAGCCTGACCTTTTCTGTCCACATTTCTGTCAGCATTCTGATCTTTTTGGTTCCCAGCAGAAGCTCCCATTAATCTCTGCAGACAGCATCCTAAATTTTCTCTAATCTGCTTCTCCAAACCTCTCCAGGTCCCCCCACAAACCAGTACCAAAGGCTTGAAGTTTAGATTGTGAGGCAGTCACATCAACCAACCTGATACAAACAGCCTGTGTAGGTTGTTGCCAATACCTAAGAAAGCCAACTCAGAAAAAGGATTTTATTTATCTATCTATCTATCTATCTATTTATTTATTTATTTATTTATTTATTTATTATATAGTTTATTTTAAAATTAATTTTATCGATTTATTATTTATTTGTTTTCATTCATAGTTTCAGAGATGTTGATTCATGGTTCTTCGTCCCGTGTGCTTGACATCATGGTGGAGGAAGCATATAGTGTGTGGCAGACACTGAAGCAGAGAGCAAGTGAGGGACAGGGACAAGGTATAAGCTTCAAAGACATCCCATTCAACTTACTTCCCCAATTATGTGGATCCCCCAAAGTTTTCAGAGCCTCCCAAAGCAGCACCNTGTGCTTGGAACCCAGTATTCAACAGTAGCCCAAGGAGTGGCTTTTCATACTCAGACCATAAAACCCATGCTACAGTGTTTGAACTTTATTGGGAGGAGCCATAAAGGGTTTTGAGGAGTATGGTTTTGTTTTAGAAAGATTATTTTTAGGCTGCAGGGAGGAAATAGATCTTTAAAAGGCAATGCTGGAGACCAGGGTATCAGATTAATTGTGAAATTCCATGAGAAATTATGAAATGCCAGTCTAAAGGATTTTTATTGGGTGGATGGTAGACAGAGTCAAAGGGTGAACATGATGCCTGAGTGTGGTCAAGAGTGACAGAAGAGGGGGCTGGAGAGATGGTTCAGCAGTTAAAAGCACTGACTGTTCTCCCAGAGGACCCAGGTTCAATTCCCAGCACCCACATAGTAGCTCATAATCACCTATGACTCCAGTTCCAGGGGATCCAACACCCTCTTCTGGCCTCTGTGGGCACAATACACAGGTATACATGCAAGCAAAATGCCCATATACATTTTTTTTAAGAATAGAGAAGAGGCATCGTGTCCTCTGAATCTTTGACATGAACTTGAACGCTCAACTCCAGGCATTGACATGAAACAACCAGGTAGATAAGAGACAATGTCACCTGTTGAAAGGACGCCAATTTAGAGTCACCACATTTCTTTTAAACATGGATANAGGGTTGTTGAAATGAAACATTAATGACTGATCCACAGTCTGTTAAACAAATTGAATAATCTTTTAAGATCAAATGTTAAGGACTCCCCGAAGACACTATAGTATAAAAAAGGAAACTCTCACAAAACTATATTAGACAATATCACACCCTGGGGAGGATAGGAGAAAATGGAAGCTCATTCTTACTGCTGGTTGGAATGTGCATTGGTACAATCTACATACAGAATTGATTTTTCTGCAGAAATGCTAAAGGAACTCTGGTCTGCACACACATATATACAAGGTCATTTATTAAATAACAGCAACTTTAAAACCAGATACAATTTGAATATGTATCAAATTTTGAATATATCAGCAAACTGTGAAACAGTCATGATAGAATACTATTCTGCTGTTTGAATGAATAAATTAGATCTAATTTTATTTTAAAAATAGGTAAGTCTTGGAAACTATAATTTTAAGTAAAAAGTTAAGTTTGTAAAAATTTACCAGTGATATTAAAACTACACATCACAGTNAGAGCAATCCTGCACAAAAGAGCAAATGGCAGAAATCTTTAAAATGTTATTCCGAGTTATACTACAGAGTCATAGTAACAAAAACAGAAATCAATGGAACAAAAGACCCAGATTAACCTATGCAACTAGAGCCACCTTGTTTTTAGAGAACATGCTACAAATACACATTGTAGAAAAGGGTCTATTTGACAAATGGTGCTAGATATTCACATGGAGAAAAGTGAAATTGGATCCCTGTATCTCATCCTGCACAAAAATCTATTCAAAATGGAACAAAGACCTTAATGTAAGATCTGAAACTTAATGTCACAGTTGATAGAGTAAAACATTTCNANATGTAAGCNTATGGGAGGACATTCTGAAAACGATTCTAATAGCACAGGAAATAATAGCAAGAACTGACAAACAGAATCATAGGGATTCAAAAAGCTTCATCAAAGAAAACAATTGAGTAAAGGAACGGTCTACCCAGTGGAAGAAAGTCTGTGCCAGCTACACACTGGTAGAAGATTAATATCTAGAATATATAAGGAATGCAACAAATTAAATGCCAGAAAGAGTGAATAATACAACCAAATGGGCAAATGAAATGGATGGACAGTTCTCAAAAGATGTATAAACAGCCAATGGATGNGTGGAAAAATGATCAACATTTTGAGACATCATAGAAATACAAATCAAATCTACACAAAGAATCTAACTCACTACAGTCATATGGCTATCATTAAGAAAAACAGAAACATAATTATATTTTAAATAAATACAAGTAAAATAATAATAATAATAATAATAATAATAATAAAAGAAAAACAGAAATAAAATGTTGATGAGGTTGGTGAGTGCAGGAGGGAAGGAACCCTATGACGGGCTGGTGAGAATGTAAATTAGTTCAGTCACCATGGCAACCAATATGGTGGTTCCTTAGAAAACTAAACAACAGAACTGCTGTATGATCTAGCCATAACACTCTCAGAAATACGTTTGAAGGACTCTAAGTACCACAGTACAGAGACACCTGATGGGTTATGTTTATTGTAGCAATACCAATTGTTAAGTTATGGGATGAATTTAGGAGGGATCCATCCACCAATGAAGGAATAAAGAAAATGTGATGTAATATTCAAAGGCATTTATTCAGCCTCAGAGAATGAAATTATATCATTTGAAGGAAAATGGAACTAGAAATTATTATATTAAGCAAAATAATCCAGAATCAGAAAGAAAAATAACACGTGCTTTCTCTCTTATCAGAAATTTAGGTTATAGGTGTGTATGTGTTACATGCAAATTGTTCANGTGAGTGTGTGCACACGTGCATGCAGGTGTGTGCACGTATGTGCCTGTGGAGGTCAGAGGTCAATATCGTGTACCCTCNTCAATNACTCTCCACTTTATTTTTTGAGACAGGGTTTCTCAGATCCACATGGCTGGAGCACACTGAATTGGCTGGCCAACAAGCTTCAGGAATACTTTTGCTTCTGCCTGCATGGCCTGGGNTTGAAGGATGTTCTGCCACATCTGGCTTTTATGTGTGTGCTGGGGATTGAACCTGGGTTTTCATGCTTGTGCAGCAAGCCCTTTTCCCACTGAGGAATCTCCTNGGCACCTCGTATTGGCAGTTCTTATATTTTTATTTATACTTCTCAACTTAAAAATGTTTTATAATAAAAAGGCCAATGGGAAGCTAGAGAACACTCCTTTTGTTATTGTGTCCATCACCTACAGGATGCACTATTCTCAAGAGTAACTAGCAAGAATGATAAAATAGGCCCCTGTCCTTAAGCATTCCATATTGGTTCAGACACTATAATACAGAAGTGTGGAACCTTGGTGAGGGACAGATTGAATTGAAACACAGACTTAAGATCTAAAAGTAGATCTTGATTCTGGAGGGCACCAACTCTGAGAATCTGCATTTCCTCCCCGCTAAGGGGAAGATTTGGCAGAACCTTGTCTGAAACATTGTAAACCTGCAGAAGGGAAGGGATGGTGCCATGGAGCATGGTCTCAGTCCTGATTTTACTCTGGCTTGAGCACTCCTAGTGAGTCCTGTAATACAGTATTGAGAACACTGGCTTTAACATCTGCCAGTGTATGTCCCTTTCTGTTAGTGGCTCCATGGAACAGGAGAACAGATTGTCCACAGNTACTGCCTGTCCTTCTCTACNCTGTCTGCTCTCTCAGAAGCACACCTACTTTGTGGCNACAAANGCATCTGTCCCAGTGGCTCTGAGGGAAGCCAGGACAAGGGCCAAACAACATGAAGCAATCCAGAGGACTCCTGGCCCAGAAACTGNTGTCTGAGTTCTTGTATACTCAGATTGTCTATTTTGCTCTTTATGAAAACAATGCCCTCTCTCCTTTAAGCCTGCCTAGNTTTTTCATGACCATTGCAGGTATTACAGGNTGATAGATAGTGGATCACAGCACTCCATGACATCCCTCTACCCTTGTGTCATGCCTGAAAGAAATTTTAGTTGTATGTAGCTGCCATGTCCTCCTAGTGTCANAAAGGTTTTGAGGTCTTGGGCAAGCTGCTTTTTCACTTGAGCAGGCTTTCTTGCCAAGTGTCCTACACTCGTTGCTTTTCTTCAAAACTGTGCAAAGTATTTGATATAATCTTACAAGAAGCAGAGCTTCAGTGTCCACTGTAGCCCATCCTTATTAATCACTATCTTACTAAGTCCTGACTCCAACCACTCAACAGCCCTGAAAGCACCAATTATGGTTAGCTATATGCTGCATTATAATCCAAACCACAGATACAAAGAGTCTCAGATGAAGAAGGAGACATTAGTAGATAGCATTGTCTAACTAGCATTTTCCGAGGCCTGACTCTGGACCCATCCTNTATTTTCCTAAATCTGTCCTTAGATTCACTCTGTCCCACTCCAAGGACCCACACTTTTGTAACATATTGCCTGAATAGATATGGAACTCTTAGAGACAGGGGCATATTTTATTCATCTTACTAGTTCCTCTTGAGTGCAGCATGTCCTACAGTTGATTGACACATGTTAAAAGAAGGAAAGAGCTCTCATCACTAGAACATCCAAAGAGCCTAGAATAAAAGGAAGCTTCTTCTAGACCCGGATGGCTGTGACCTGGTTAGGCTCTAATGGTGGGAATTTTATGTTGAAAGAACACGTGAAAAACAATGAAAACACGACAAGAGTGNTGACCTATTGGCCACCAATAGNTTCTAGGAGACAGGCAGCAGGGTGTGGGGTTGGGGGGCTGGCATCCNGTTGTCCACCCACTGGTGAGCCCCCAGCCTCTGAAGCTTAGTTCAAAACTCAGATGACTCTGTGGGACACTAAACAAAACTCAAACGAGTAAATAGGGGGAAGATTTCTAAGGAGGAGTGGGGACTGGGAGGGTGGGAGGGAGACGAGAGAGGGTAAGAGCAGAGGAACCAGAGTACAAAGTGTACGTGTGTGAAACTGTAAAAGGACAAAATTCACTAAAATGGGGGGGGGGCAATAGAAGTACGATTCTTATAGATCTAGAACATTGGATTTGGGACACCACAGAGTTATTTAATGTGTATTCATTCAACAATTCATAAAACCAGTTGCACCTAAAATGTACTTAGCACCTAGCTACTATTCCAATGTGTGCAGCCTGTATCATTCCTCGTGCCCCTAACTGTGGGGTTTCTGGGATAGTTATTGATATTGGGAGACTGGTTATGTTCTAGAAATGGAGTCAGGACTCCACAGTGTGTTAGTGTCACAGAGTGTCACTAATACCGACTTCATCATCTTATATCCAGATCTAGCCTTATACTGGAAGTTGCTCATCACCACTGCTGTATATTATCCTGCAAGGAACAGGACACACAATGTTCTTTCCCCACCCCCTCCTTCTATCACCATTCATAGTTCTCAAGGACTATCTCTGGTTTAATTGATTAATTCACAGAAATTATTCTAGAGTTCCCTGTATCTTCAAAACACAGATTCACAATCAGCTAAGGAGGAAGGCTGTGATAGCAATTGGCACAGGGCTAACATACACATTCACTCAGCCCTCACTGGGCTGCCCATATCTCTAATTTGCCTTTAAAACATCAAAAATCATATAAGTCTTCTAAAAACAAACACCTTCATGACTATGTGTATATCCTATTAAAAAATTGGCCTGGTTTATCAGTTAGTGTGTTGAAAACCAAAACAAATTACGAATACTGATACTGAAGATGTGTGTGGTGTCTATTCTCCATTGCTTTAACACAGAGAAGATGCAAAGAGGACTTGAGAAGCAACACATGACAGTATTAACAGACCGTTTAGAGGTAAACTATCATGGTACATATAGTTTTGTTCCGAGAGAACTCTCTAACTGTGCTCCGGTGATACTTAATAGCCCAATACCAACAGAGATTGACATGGCTTCACAAAGTACCTACTAGAGACAAACACTGGTGTCTTTCAAGAGGGCGTGATTGTAAACAAACACCAACTCACTGCAGGCAAAATGTTGGTTTGGGATACTTGAGTGCATTTAACCTTTGGAACATCGGCTATACTAAAGTAGCTTGGAAAGTGGTGCTTATTTAGTGACATGAGACAAAAACAGAGTGTAAGAAGGCATCCTCCAAGTACAATGGATGGCCAAGGACGAGGCTCCCCTATCTAAGCCTGTGCCTAGAATGTTACTATGAATACTTAATCTTCGGAGTTCTTAGAGGGATCCTGTGTGTTTCTTGCT
Source organism: Neotoma lepida (assembly GCA_001675575.1). NCBI lineage: Eukaryota > Metazoa > Chordata > Mammalia > Rodentia > Cricetidae > Neotoma > Neotoma lepida. The sequence goes on from LZPO01076588.1 coordinate 21,403, forward strand.
CAGTCACTATTCTCCACTATTGCAGTCAGTGGAGAATAGGAAAAACTTAAAAGCTAAGTTAGCAGGGTAAGGGGATGTCACTAGAGTCTGCTTGGTCATCTAGGAGATTGCTGAACTTGTTCCCTGGGATGGACAAAGAATTGAAGGCTTGGGAAAGCATGAAGACCCAGTCAGGGAAAGTGACAGCTTTACCCTTTGGGGATTGGCGGGACTGAAGGCTTTGAGTCCTCTAAACAGACTCTCGCTTGGCTATTTGATGGGATTGCTGGTTTCTCTTGCCTGAGTTGCTCCTGCTTAGATCTCTGCCTCTGTGCCTTCCTGCCATGTCTGCTCACAACATCTTCTGGGAATAAAGGCACTGTCACAGGGAAATGGCTTTAGCTCTCCTTGTCTACCCACGTCCCTTTAACTCTCCAGGAAGACTTGACAATGACGTCAGTGACCAGAGAGGTAAGATGTTCACATGCGTGCAGATGGCTTGGTTCCTTTTGAACTGTTGTGACTGAGTGCCCAACAGAAGCAGTTTAAGGAGTCAAAGGTTTCGGCTGTCAGTTTCTGTCTCTCATAGAGGGGAAGGCATGGCAGAGAAGCCTGGTCTATGGCACCAGGGAAAAGTGGTGAACAGAGAGCATGATGGGAATCATAGATGGGATGACTTTCAAAGGAGCATCCTTGGGGAACCACTCTGCCAGCTAGGCCTCACACCTAAAGATTCCATAGCCTCCCGGTATGACATCATTAGCTGGACAACACACATGTGGAACATGAGCCTGTGGGGGAAAGTGCAGATTCAAAGCACAGAGAAGATGGAAAATGCCTTAAACCTAAACAAGGAACTCCACCTTATAATCAGAACAAAGCCAAATGGATAGAGGCATGCGTCCTCCATCACTGAAGGCCCTGTGTGCCAGCGATGTCCTATAAATCATTAATCCACTAAATGCTAAACTATAACACTTTGTAAATTCCCCTCTAACTCTGAAATTCCATACACATTGGATGCAAATTGAACAAAGTAAACACTAGAGAGGTCAAGGGGCCTTGAGACGAAACGTGGAATAATAACAAAGACAAATTCTCCTTCCTTCGTGTCCACTCTCTAAAAGGAAATTGCCTTTGCAATATCTCAACAGAAAAGGAAGTATCTCATTTGAACCCTGCAGTTCCTAACATGACCCACTGGTGGGCATCCAGATGCAGTTCTTGGGAGGCAGAGGGACTGTTAGGCTTTGAACACCTTACAGAGAGGTTGTAAACCCTTNCCACACCCATTATGTCTGTAAGGAAGAGTTAAAACGCACAGCTGTTTACACCAACTGGAGGCCCAATGTAGCAGGGAGCTTACATAACAAGACACTGAAAACTATGGTCTGTTTTTATTTCTCAAGTATTTGCCCCAAAGGGCTATTTTAGTGTTTTAGAATGTTTGTGCTTATTACACACATGCACGAACACACACACACACACACACACACACACACACACACGCCACATTATTTAACTAAGGTATTTCTTTTTAACAGCACAGGATTAAGCCTCTGGGCTACAGAAGCTACACATCCATATAGTATAGATGCCCCTAGTGGCCGTTGGATGAATTGCTCGCACAGAACACCGTCCAAAAACACAGATCAGAATTCAGAATTATAAATAGGACTAGAAACCAGCTTGTGTCGACTGAAGCAGACATCACTTGAGGAACATTGTGAGAAGAAAAGAATAAACAACTTTAGATAGACAATTATATGTAGAAACTTGGAAGGGGCTGCTGGAAGTGGGGGCTCCCAAAGCAGAAACCTCACTAGCTTCTCAGTGAGTCACCTCTGGGTAGCAGGTGTGCCAAGTAGTTGACCCACTTATCTTTCCAAGGTGACCTAGTGGACTTCAGAAAGGCGGAGCCCCAGGCATAGTACCCACACCCATCCACAGGTCTGTCCACACCCTTAATTCCTGGGGGTTGCTTTCATGGAGTAGAATGCCCAAGAAACAGGAGCGGGTTGCTTTCATGGAGTAGAATGCCCAAGAAACAGGAGCGGATACCCATGGGGCCCACTCTGCCCTCTGCCGCTGAAGACACATTATTCCACATTACTTTAAGCTAAACCTGAAGGGATGTCAGAACACACTTCATGTTGCCTAACTCTCCAAGGAACTTTAAATCTCTTACTCAATTTGTCCCTCAAAACAACTCTGGAAGGCAAAGCAGGGTTTATTACACTTGCTTGGCAGAAAGAGCAAATGGAGAAATATTATCTTTGTCATTTTTAAATGAATGTACCTTTCTTTCTCTTTCTCTTTCTTAATCTCCTGTCCCTTATCTCCACTTCCACAAGAAAAAAAAAAACAAAGGAGATGCTCATCTTTTCCCAGGATCATTTTTAATGTGACAGCAATGCTTGTGAGGGCTGATCGCATACACAAAAGGAATTCCAATGCATTTGGGGACTTTTAGTCAAGAGTCTATAAGTACCAGACAGCTAAAACTAGGGAAAATCCTTGTAACATTGATATAGACTGTTGTTCTGATCATGTAGCTTCCACACTGCTCATTTATCAAGAGACCTCCATAATTACCAGGTGCCAAGGCATGTCACAGAGGGATATTTTTAATCTACTCAATGACAATCCTCACTGCCCGTGAAGACTAACGTGGTTTAACAAAGAAGTGTTGATGCTCTGTGTTTAAAAGTCACATCTGCCACATCTGGGCATCGAAAAGACCTAGAAGCAGACAAGTTCAGACTATAAGGAACTCGGGGTACCAAAGGTATTTGCCCTTCTTATTTAAATTAAAAGCTAATTGGGCCACAGTTACAGGTGATTCCAAGATTACAAAACAGAACACATTGTATTTCTCTTCCTCCTGGTTTGAATTCTCAAGAAACACAGACATGTACTCTTGGCTGAATCATATCGTTATTAAATAAATAGGTGACCAAACAACTACAGATGACATCCATTATCATTAATAGAANTGGGGTTTCAAAGTTCATGTCCACTCTACCATAAGCTATTGCCAAACAAGGACCACAGTATATTCACAAATCAGAACGCATATACAAATTTCAACCTGCCACCTGGAGGTAACACCCATCACCTTTGGCCTTGGCCCATTAGCACCTCAGAGCATGCACCTAGATTTCATTAGTTCCATGGAGGGCAGATATTTTTGTTCTGACTTTGCAAGTAAATAGCCACACTTAATAAAGCTGAGTTATCTGTCTACCTTAGAAAATGACAATCCATAGCTTTGCTGAAAATATTTTTTTCAGTCCACTGGTAGGAGTTTCAGGTTCTGTGATGCAGTGTGACTCAGCTGCCTCCAATGTCAGAGGAAAAGAGGTACCTAAGCAATTAGCAACATACCATGGACACTGAAGAAGGAAGTGGCAAGAGTGAGGGCCATAGTTGCTCATCCTAACTGATGCCACCTTAGTTGTTTTTATTTTCAAATGCTATCATTGGGCTGTGGAAATGAATCTACATGTTAGCCATCCTCAGAGCTGAGCGTAAGTACACCAGAGATGCCTAATGTGGAGTCATTCATTAAATTACCCAACTGATCTAGCTTTTCCTTGAACTAGACAGCAAAGGGTGCAATGTAATAATAGTAACAACAATATCAGCAACAATAAAAGCTTCCAGAATGTGTGCCCCGCCCCTCCATCTTGCTCCTCTTTTCAGAAAATCAAATCTGAATGCTGTGTCTTCTCGTGCATCTTCGGGATTTATTCATGAGTCACAGCTGAATGCTCTCTGTGTTGTATTTATGTGAACAAACACACAGGAAAAAAATAAAAAGAACGGGTTGCATTATCTCAATAGATGTGTGTTTGTCAGCCTGTGAGACATTCTCCATCCTGGGCAGTCTAAATATTCAGCTACTCTTTTAAAAACATCAGTCAGGCATTGTAAGACACACAGGCACAGTGTAAGCAATGACCTTTAGATGTGTCCCTGCTTCTATTAAACACCCACTGCAAAATAGAAACAATCTCTTACTGGAAATCTCTGTGATACAGGCTTAAAAGCTATTTACTTCAAGTGCAATCTACCTAGTGCATCTGTAATAATTTTATTAACAATAACAATAGATTGAGATATTATTGAAAGAATTTTAACAGGTATCCTATTTACTGTATGCTCCCCATCATCCACAAACACACACACACACACACACACACACACACACACACACAGAGAGAGAGAGAGAGAGAGAGAGAGAGAGAGAGAGAGAGATATGAAAAGATGCATAGAGATCTTCTTATTCTTTTGCCAACAAAGGGCCTCATGGACATTTAAAATATTTATAGCATTTTCTATTAAGTCCTAAAAGCTTCCCAGGTATACAGTATCTGTGAGGAGGCATAGTTGTTGCAGGAACTACAGACTACAAGCCTTGTCATCTTTTACATGACTCAGCCACACCAATTAATTTACCCTTCCCTTCTCTAAAGGACTTAGAAAACAAATGCTTTATTTTAGGCATGTGTTTTCTCTGGAATTTTTCTTTATATGTAAGTCACATTACATTGATGTTCTGGACAAACCTCGTTCCTGCTCATCTCAACACTGACTGACATCTAAGACTGGAAAAATTTGGGGGAAGAGAATTGACTATGACGCTCTATGAGAAAAGAATNATAAGGTAACGGGCCAGGAGGTTTGAGGTTCGTACGGCTTATGCTTATCATGTTTTCATTATCACTCACCTTAAAATGTTCACCATACGATTCCCCTACCTTCCCAAGCACAGAAATCATGACACAGTTTCCCCACTAGCTGCTTGAACATTTTACAAAGCATGCATGGAAGTTGTCATCCATCTTTTCAGGCTAAATCTCTAATGGAGTCATAATGTGCTCTTCTTTCCATACCAAGCAAAAGCCCACAAAGTAATGATCTCATTTCATTAGAAATTAATTTCCTAGCTCCACTGTGACAAATTAGTATAAGTTTATGGTAAACCCAAACACTCAGATCTCTCATAGCTCTGACTTGACTCTCATGGAACTAAAAACCAAGGTGTGACCAGTGTTGGAGCCTCTTAGAGGCTCTGAGGGGAACATCCTTCTATGCTCCANGAGGTCACCCGTCCCTGGCTTGTGGTTCTTTCCTTTGTCTTAGCACATCATTCCCTGCTCCTCTTGTCTCATCATGAACCCAAATCTCCCTCTGCATCCTTCTTATATGCACACACGTGATTACATTTAGGACATACATCCATGATCCAGGCCAATCTCCCATCTTGCNGTCTTTAATCACATATGCAAAGTTCCTTTACCATATAAATGACTGGTCACTGGCTCATCTTCCCTCTCTTAGCATATCGTTGTCTAGTCAGCAACACCCAAGAAGGATGAAGGATTGGCTTTGTTTTTAAAATTAGGCATGACTCAGAGATAGTGTACACACCTTAGAAGTTATAATTCACAAAGAATGAAAATCTAACCTGCAGTATCAAGTTCCATTCTAAATATGACATTTTAAACAATTTTTTGAAATGAATCAGGAACAATACTATAAACTCAAGAGCTTGGAAGCAGGATTTTGGATTACTGGCAACAGAATCCAACTTTAGTTAGCTCAAGTAGAAAATTTCATCAGTGGACAGATGGGTCAAAGAGAGACTGGGAAACTTCCCACCAACTTTGGTCAGGGACCTAGAAAGGCTGGGAATACAAAGGAGTGTGACTTTCAACACATCAGGGACACTTTGATTCATATGTTTCTGGATTTTTGCAAAAGATATTTGAAGGCTTTTTTCCCGAAACATGAGTACCATGAGAGTTCTCGAAGCATATTTAGAGATATGCATATGAAGCACTTACAGCAAGGGAAGTATGACATGTATTGTTGAAAAAGGGGCGAAGTCACCAGCCCTTGTCCTGCATNCGAATCCAACCACGGAGAGTTCGTTGACCGTCTGTGAAACTCTGTCTCACTCTCCTAAGATTCACACCCATGATTTGGGCCATCTGAATCCATTACTCTTGAGCTCTCAGAGAATGGGAATCAGAAAACGGTCTCCTTTGTTCCCATTGATACTGNGAAGCTGTTATTTTAGTCTGCCTTGTGTTGCTTTAATAGAATGCCTGAGACTGGGTAATTTACAAGAAAAGGAGATGCATTTGCTGCCCCAGTTTTGGAGGTTGGGAAGTATAAACATGGCACAAGGATCTGTGCATNATTTCATAGAGGAAGATGGAAGGGCTAGTGAGTGCTAGAGAGAAGGAAGAGACCTGTTATATTTTTACAGTAAGTACATTCNTATGATAGCAAATCCACCCGGNGATAAGGACATTAATCCATTGTATGANCACACTAAGCCTTGGAAATTCCCACTCCTTGATACTATTAATTGAAAACTGAGTTTCTGACACATGAAATTTGGGGGAGGTCGTCAATCCATAGAAGGTGTATCTTACATGCTGCAGGGCCACCTCCCTGCAAATAGTCAGACTATTTGAGTATTAAGTGTAAGGAAGACATGATAAAGATAAATGCCCCATACTTATAGACAGAAGGAAAAACTGACTCTAGAAAAAGGAACGCAGTCAATCAAAAGTTAGGCATGGCAGGAGCCACCCAGTGGAACAATCCAGAGGCCACTTGACCATTCACATATACATACATTTTCCTGTTAGTTAGTCCATGTATTCATCTTCTTACTCCTATTATTTATTTGATTTCACTTGATAAAACTCTAATTCTCAATTTTATTTCTTGATATATATATATTTTTTTTTAATCTAAAAGATTGAAAAAGACCAATCTAATTTGCAAAACACTGTATATCATATAGTTACCAGTTGTGTAGTTACAATCTGGATAAATCTGTTAAACTGTGTACATTTTAAATTTGGAGATGGAGTACATGATAGGCTGTGGACATTGTGATTCTGGTCACAATCAAAGAAATTCTACAAACATCTAAAATTTTTATTGGTTTATTAAGATTCTTGACCTGACACAAAGAGAGAAAAAGTTCAATAGCATTTAATTCTGGTTGTGAAAACATGAGTATTAAATTTTTTAATTTCTAAAACATAAGTGTACTAATTTATAACATAACACAATTGGGAGAAAAGCCACCAGAAGTTGTGTTAAAAGTCTGAGTACTTAGTAATAAGCCCACAAAATGGAGAGGAGGAAGGATTCTTTCTAGTTTTAAGAAACAGAATTTAATAAAACAAAAAGTCCACTAAATTTATTTTATTTGGCCTAATAGAAAAACCTTACAAAATATGAAAATAGGATGGACCATGCAGCATAGGAGAAAGGAANGGACTGGACAAGAATGACTAAAGTTTGTTGTGGCTACAACTCTTTGTTCTCCTTAACACAGAGGTCAAGGGCTCAGGTAGAGAACATACCCACTGAGAATCACTAGCCAATGAAGGACTTCCTAACGAAATCAGAGCATCAAGGGGAACAGGACAAGAGAGGCCATGATGCCTTAAGCAGGCATCCATAGCAACCACAGAGAGTGTAAAACTAGAAGATGCCTCAAGGGAACAAGTCTTTACAGAAGGATTCCTATGCTTTACAGAAGGGTTAACAGGCCCCTTGCTAGGCTTCAATTCTGAGTTCTTGCTTCGTTCCCCAGTGAAGTTGGACCCCTTCCTCCGTGTTCCCATTAATACCCTGTGACTANCTAGAGAGGAGATAACACACCAGCATGTACCTGTTGGATCNAGGATCTTTCGTCAATACACTTGTCAATCTGTAATGCTGTACTACAGACCCAGGACCCTCCAAAACCCCGAGGGAATAGGAAAAAGACATAAGCGTGGTAAGGATTCCTCAGGAGCTCNCAGTTCTGACATCTTGTCCTTATAAACCCACTTCTTTCCAGCTCTGGCTGAGGTCTCACTTCCCTTAGGGATTTTCCCCCGCCTCACCTCAGTTTGCGACACTTGACAGAGAACAAGGTGGTGGCCACTTCCATTTCATGTGAGTGGCTGTCTCTACCTGGACAATGGGTTCTGTGAGAGTGATAGTACTTACCTGTATATCAGGCCTTTTACACAAAAGTGTACAACAGGCACATATAGAGGATTGTATTAGTCAGAGTTCTCTAAGGAACAGAACTGATAGAATGAACACACAC
>LZPO01076590.1:0-11094 GCA_001675575.1 Neotoma lepida
CAGATTCTCTATTCTCCAGCCAATATCGAAGAGAGAGTATTTGGAAGAAAATATGTGTCTATATTGAACAGGTGCAGACTTTCTTCTTGGCATTATTCTGTCAACAACACAATATGGCAAATGGTTTNATTGTATTCACATCAATACCTACTATTTAGGTGTGAGTACTATAAAGATGTTTGAAAGTCNAAAGGAAAATGNACACAAATAGTATGGAACCACGTTAGCACCTCATNTTATACAAGGGACTGGAGCATATTGGAACCCATGCCCCACAGGGGGACAATGCTTTGCACAGCAGCACNCCTTCCAGNACTCTCCAACAGTGAGAGTTGAACACAGTCATAGCCCCTTCTGCTCATAAGCATGCATCTAGTACATGTCAGCACATCATCTCACAGACTTAAAANACTAAGGAAGAGCATGGCAACTATCACATTATCAGGACTAGTTAGTTATTTCCATGTCCCATTTAATCAAAGCAATTCTTGGATATTGGCNACAAGTCTGTTGCTTGAACCAAATTCTCTTTGGGAGNTTTATGCAGGCAGAACGTGTAGATGATTCAGTATATTCTTATTTTTAATGAAACTGATCTTTGAATATTAAATTGCCTGAAGANTTATATATTACCCTCATCTGTGTCACTCACCTGTTCCCAAGCCAGCTCAAAAATGAATTATTCAACTCAAAATTTCTTATTCAGACTTGATTAAACTCATAGGTCATATTATTCTATTGCATCTAATGGAAATTTTAANTTAAGAAACTGAAATACATGATCTTTTAAAGTATAAAGCAATGAATTAGAAATTACTTNTGTTTTAAATAAACATAATGGAAATTTTCAGAGTATCTGAACATTATTTGTCACAAATTTAAGTGAAATTTATGCTTATTTATTGTCTTGAAACCATGAAATAGATTTCTTCCTAAATCTGTTTACTATATGCCAAAACTGTTGGAATATACCTTACAACACACTACCCAAAGGTACATTTGCTAGAACTAGTTCTTTGTTTAGAGATATTTGTCTCAGGAAGTTGATTTTTTTCATCTGCGTCTACTATCTATGAATTCAGTGATTTCATTCTAATTTACTTAGTTAGTATAAATGAGTAGAGGGTATTAAAAACATACACAAGATAAATCAGCTACCAGAATGTCAGTGTGGGTACTGTACACCTCTAGCCATCAACCATTGTAANGGAATACAACAAATGCAAACAACTATTCAAGAAAATATAATAAAACTTGATAAGACTGTCAAAAGCCTAAAGCATTAAGCCAGGATTTGTTTATATCCCCTGTAACTTATCTCAGACCCAAGATCAGTATGTTGGAAGCTCTCATATAGGCATAAGCAGCCAAGATGATTAGGATTCATGTCTACCAAGGTGTCTGCCAAGGACAAAAACAACCAAGAGACATCTACAGTCAATTCACACTGTAAATACAGAATACACACTTTATCATCACAATCATATGCAACACCCTCCAAGAAAGCCTAGATGCTGGGAAACAAACATGATGGCTATCAGCTTAAGAAAAGATCAAAACAGTGTAGGGAAAGTAACTGGCTTCCCTGAGTCACTGAACAAACCCANCAGTCCTACTTACTAGGANATGAAAACAAATACCTTTTCATTAGCCTACTGGTGGTGAAGATTTTAAATTTTTGTAGCTAGCTGAAAGCATCAGGAGGAGAAGATGGTGTTTGCAATTTGACAGGATAGCCTGAGGCATCATTTAGAAGAACATTTTGAAGTTAGGAAAATAACTATGGAGCTCAAGCCAGTGTTGTTCAGNAGCATTCAACTAGGAACCACATTAAAAGTCCCCTGCACTGTGGCTACCACCATTCCACTATTACTGTGCAAAGTCAGGCAACAGCACAGCACTGATGCTCTCTAATAACTTTTNAAGTGCTTCCTGCACATATATAACNGTGCCTAACCTTTTGTGTGTGTCTTCAAGCCTCTTAGCTTATAGTTTAAAGCTTGATAATAGTCTAAAAGTCACTTTCAATTTGATCAACAAGCTGGAAAACTTTGAAGTCAATACCAGAAGATGTTAAGCAGCTTTCCTAGTCTCCTGCCTTAATTCTCAAGAGCAATAAACTCAATGTGCAGTTCCTTAACTGGGTACAGCAACACTAACCTCCAAGCTTGATAGAAATGCAAACTTGGTGCTGGGCAGAGTAAAATGCTTTCCACAGCAAGCATGAAGACCAGANTTCAGATCCCTCCTACCTATGCATATGCTTGGCTGGTATGGTAGCATGCCAGTAATCCCAATATATTGGAGGCAGAGACAAAGGGATACCCATAGTACAATCAGGTAAGAGACCCTTCCTCAATATAAAGTGGAGAGCCAGNAAGAATAACAGCCAGCATCAACTTCTGGACTCTAAATCCATGCACACATACACAAGTACATACATACACACACACTATAAGCATACATATGCAAAAAAAAAGTAAAACTATGTAAACTTTTCAGGCCTCCATGAATGTTACATGTTCACAGTTTGAAAAGGGCTGCCTTATAACACAGAAGGCACATCTGGTGGTGCACTCACTTTTGTGCTTTTCTGTTCCCACGTTTTTTTCCAGTAGCCTTTTTTTCGCCTTCTGATGTGAAAGTCAAGGTCTGCAGATACTATTAAAAATCACCACTGATCTCATTCATTCCTGAGATGATCACTGATTCTACACTAAGGCTCTCAGGTGAGTTTTCAGTTACGCTTTAGGAATGCATACACCAAAATCTCACCCTCAGAGTATTGAACTATAGACTGTCAACCCCAGGAACAAAGTAGAGTGAAATATTGTAGTCTAAGTCTGTCCCCACATCTAAGAAAGACATTCAAGATCTTTCTTTATTGAATCTATACTAAGTCATGAGCCTAGCTTATTGTTTTCTTTCCATTTACTTCTTTTGTCTCATCAAATAGTCTATGAACTTCAACTTGATTTTGAAAACATCTCTTACTATCAATTTTATCTCATTTAACCCCACCTCACTTCAAGCTCAAATGAATGGCTTTGCTTTTATCTAAACATGACACTGTTTAAATTTCTTTCAGCTTAAGAGTGAATGATGAAAACTAAAACACTCTAGTGTNTAGAACAGTGNTGGAGTTTGGGCATAATTATCTTTGGCTAATGACAGTATAAAATTGTTCCATCCATTTTTAATAGATTCTCACTGTGGTGAAAGGGTGTCCTGTTTGAAGAAGTGCAATGGAAAATGAAGAAGCTCAAACTTCTCAGTGGGAAGTACCCTCTAACCCCAGTTAACCTTTACTAACCTATAATTTACATGAATATTCATGATACTGTTTTTATATGGTCTTCACTGTGCACCCCTGAACAAAATTTCAAACAGAATTTCCTCATGTAATCTCCTTTTCTCAGAAAAGTTTTGGAAACATGATTTTGATTCTTTGTGAAGATTCATCCAACAGAAGCCAACTGCTTGACCAGAGGCCACACTGGACACCAGAACTCTGGGTAGGTAGCCTGCCCTCATTATGCTCCCACTCTCTCAATGCCTTCCCACCCTACCCCCCAATGCCCTTCCCCTTCTTGTCACCATAATTCAGGCCCCAAACTCTGGTGGAGGTCCACTGCTTGACCAGAGGCCACCATGGCCATCAGAAGTCCAACCCCCAACTTGAGTAGAGACACACTGATCAACCACAGACCACACTGGCCAGAAGACTAGAGAGGAAACAGAAGCCAAGGAACAAAACACCCATTGTACAAAGAAAAACTCAGAAATCAGCACCTGGACCTATAATCACCCCAAACCAAGATACCTAGAGGCTAGTGTAAGAACACAATCAACAATACTCAGGACAATATATTACTAACAGCTCAGCCATCCTACTACAGCAAGCCTTGAATATTCCATCACAACTGATAGACAAGAAAAAGACCTTAAAACCAACTTTATGATGATGATAGAGATTCTTAAAGAGGAAATAAATAAATTACTTAAAGAAATTGAGGAAAAAAATTAACAGTTGAAGGAAATGAACAAAACTGTTCAAGACCTAAAAAAGGAAATAGTAGCAATAAAGAAAACATAAACTGAGGGGATTCTAAAAACAGAAAGTCTAGGTAAGTGAACAGGAACTACAGATGCAAGTATCACCAACAGAATACAAGAAATGGATGAGAGTATCTCAGGTATTGGAGATACTATAGAAGAAACAGATACACCAGTCAAAGAAAATGTTAATCAAAAAAAAAAATCCCTGAGAAAAAAACTGTCCAGGAAATCTGTGATACTATGNAAAGAACAATATTATTCTTATCCCTAAGAGTAATAGGAATAGAAGAAGGAGAAGAATCTCAGCTCAAAAGCCAAGAAAATATTTTTAACAACATCAGAGAAGAAAATTTTCCTAACCTAAAAAAGGACATACCTATAGAGGTAGAAACTTACAGAACATCAAGTAGATTGGGCCAGAAAAGAAAGTCTCCTCGACCCAGAATAAGCAAAACACTAAGCATACAGAACAAAGAAAGAATAATAAAATCTGCAAGGGAAAAGAGCAAGTAACATATAAAGGTAGATCTATTAGAATTAGACCTGACTTCTCAATGGAGACTCTAAAAGCCGCAAGGGCCTGGACAGATGTCCTGCAGAATTTAAGAGACCTCAAATGTCAGCCCAGATTACTATTCCTAGCAAAACTTTCAATCACCATAGATGGAGAAAACAAGATATTCCATGATAAAGTCAAACTTAAACAACATCTATCTACAAATCTAGCCCTACTAAAGACACTAGAAAGAACACTGTAACTAAAGGAGGTTAACTACACCCATGAAAACAGAGGCAATAGATAATCTCACACCAGCAAAATCAAAAGAGGGAAAAATATACAATACACACATACACACACACACACACACACACATACACACACAAGAAAACATCACCAACAAAAAAATAGGAATTAATAATCATTGGTCATTAACACCTCTCAACATCAATGGACTCAATTGCCTTGTAAGAAGACACAGACTAGCAGCATGGATGTGAAAACAAGATCAATGCTGCTTACAAGAAACAAACCTCAACATCAAAGATAGACATTACTTCAGAGTAAAGGGTTGGAAAAAAGATGCTNNAAGCAAATAGATCTAAGAATCAAGCTGATGTAGCCATTCAAATATCTAACAAAATAGATTTCAAACCAAAATTAATCAAAAAGGACATGGAGGGACACCTTATAAAAGAAAGCTCCACAAGATGATGTTTCAATTCTTAACATCTATGCCCCAAACACAAGGGCACACCCACAGTTGTTGAGATAATCATTTTGTACACTTGTGAAGATGTGTCTCTGTCCTTCCTCAACTGCCTAAAACACTTCCTGATTGGTTTAATAAAGAACTGAACAGCCAATAGCTAGGCAGGAGAAGATATGCCAGACTTCTGGGGACAGATAGGAACTCTGGAAATAATTGGAGGTACAGGAGATTTGCCAGACAGATATAGAGGAAGTTGGCTGCACAGTATTGAAGAGAAGTAATAAGCAAAGTGGCAGAACATAGATTAATATAAATAGGTTCATTTAAGTTTTAAGAGTGAAGTGGGAACAAGCCTAAGCTATGGCCAAGCTTTCATGATTAATAAAAAGTCTCTGTGTCATTCAGGAGCTGGCGGTCCAAAGAAAGACCTGCTACATTTGGTGTCTGACATGGAGGCACATATATCCAAGCATAAGGCCTGAAAAAGCTGAGCAAAGTTCTGGACAGAGAGCCAGACATGGCTTCCTAGCAACTGCAATCTCTCGGGCAGGTCCAGTGCTTGTGGCCTACAGAGGAGCAGTTCATTTAAGAGGCCCTAGTGTGCAGCCTAGCACTTGAATGGGGCTTGTGAACAGCTGGCATGCTACTAGGAGGGAGTCTAGGTAGAAACTCCTGCTTGCCACAGTGTGGGCCCAAGCTCGGACAGATAGTCATGGCTCCCAGCTGGTGCCCACAGCCATGGGGCTCAGCTCTCACAGAATGGCAAGCAACAGTTGCAGCCCAGAACTAGTGAGATAGCCTGATGGATCAACCCAAGGGTGGGGAAGAGCCAGCTGCTAGCACCATGTACTAAGTGAAACCAAAGAAGGAGCCCGCAAACAGACAGAAGGGCTAGAGGAACATTTTCTCACAGCTTTAATGCACAGATACCACAGTCTCTCTGGTAGGGTTGTGAGTACTCTCTCCATCGATCTGCCCCTTCCTGTCAGGTCAGTAAGATAACGAGCCATGTGGCAGAATGTAGACTACTATAAATGAGTTAATTTAAGTTTTAAGAACTAGTTGGGAACAAAGCTAATGCTAAGCTTTCATAATTAATTAAAAAGTCTCCATGTCATTATATGGGAGTTGGCAGTTCACATATCTGTAAAAGAAACATTACTAAAGCTTAAACCATACATCAACCCTCACACATTGATAGTGGCAGACTTCAATATCCAACTNTCACCAATGAACAGGCCATCCAGACAAAACTAAACAGAGAAAAACTGGAGATAACAGACATTATAAACNCAGTGGACCTAACAAATATTTACAGAACATTTCACCCAAACACAAAAGAATATACCTTCTTTTCAGCAGCTCACAGAACTTTCTCCAACATTGATCACGTACTTGGTTACAAGCAAGTCTCAACAGATAAAATAAAATTGAAATAATCCCCTGCACCCTATCAGACCACCATGGATTAAAGCTGGATTTCAACAACAGAAATAACAGAAAGCCTAAAAATTGATGGAAATTGAATAACCCATTGAATACCCAATAATATTGGGTCCAGGCAGAAATAAAGAAAGAAATTAAAGACTTCCCAGAATTCAATGAAAAATGAATACACAACACACCTAAATTTCTGGGACACAATGAAATCTGTGCTAAGAGGAAAGTTTATAGAAAATACCTGCATAAACAAATATTTAGAGATCCCAGACTAGNAACACAACAGCATATCTGAAACAGCACAACAGCTCTAAAACAAAAAGAAGCAAGCACACTCAAGAGGAGTAGACAGCAGGAAATAATGAAACTGAGGAATGAAAATCAATAACATAGAAACTAAGAGAACAATACAAAGAATCAATGAAACAAAGAGTTGGTTCTTTGAGAAAATCAACAACATAGGCAAACACTTATCCAAACTAACTAAAACACAGAGAGAGAATATTCAAATTAACAAAATCAGAAACAAAAAGGGGGACATAACAGCAGAAACTGATGAAATCCAAAGAATCATTAGATCATACTTCAAAAGCCTATACTCCACAAAATTGGAAAATCTAAAAGAAATGGACAATTTTCTCAATAGATATGATGTACCAAAGTTAAATCAAGATCAGATAAACAATTAAATAGCCCTATAACCGCTAATATAGTAGAAACAGTCATTGAAAGTTTCCCAACCAAAAAATGTCCAGGGCCAGGCAATTTTAACACAGAATTCTACTAGGCTTTTAAAGAAAAGCTAATACCAATATTCTTCAAATAATTCCACAAAATAGAAATGGAAGGAACATCCCTGATATCCAAACCACACAAAAATTCAACAAAGAAAAAGAATTACAGACCATGAATATAGGTGCAACAATATTCAATAGAATGATAGAAAACCAAATCCAAGAATACTTCAAAATGATAATGTATCATGATCACATATACTTGATCCCAAAGATGTAAGGATGGTTCAACTTACAAAAATCTGTCAATGTAACCCACCATATAAACAAACTGAAAAAAAATTACCACATGATTATCTCATTAGATGCTGAATAAGCNTTTGACAAAATCCAACACCACTTCATGATAAAAGTCTTGGAGAGATAAAGGATAAAAGGGACACACCTAAACATAATAAAGGCAATTTACAGCAAGCCTACAGCCAACATCAATTAAATGGATAGAAATTCAAAGCAAGTCCATGAAAATCAGGAACAAGACAAGACTGTTCACTTTCCCCATGTCTACTCAATATAGTACTTGAAGTTCTAGCCAACTGAAGGAAATCAAGAGGATACAAATGGGAAAGGAAGAAGTCAAAGAATCGATATGAAAGTACACATAAGTAACCCCAAAAATTCTATCAGGGAGCTCCTACAGCTGATAAACACCTTCAGAGAAGTGGCTGGATACAAGATTAGCTAAAAANGAAAAAAATCAGTAGCCNGCTTATATANCAATGACAAATGGGCTGAGAAAGAAATCAGAGAAACAACACTCTTCACAATAGCCACAAATAATACAAAATATCTTGGGGATAACTTTAACCAAGCAAGACTTGTATGACAAAAACTTCAAGTCTTTGAAAAAAGATATTGAAAAAGGTATCAACCCAATGCTTGGCTGTGGATCACTGCATCTGCTTCCATCAGTTACTGGATGTAGGTTCTATGATGACAAATAGGGTAGTCATTAATCTGATTATAGGAGAAGGTAAGTTCAGGCACCCTCTCTATTATTGCTGGAGTATTAACTGGTATCATCCTCGTGGATTCTTGGGGATTTCCCTAGGACCAGGTTTCTCCCTAATCCTGTAATGTTTTCCTCTACCAAGATATTTCTTTCATTGCTCTCCCTCTCCATCACAGCACTGGGCTGAGCTCCTAGACTTCAGTTGAAGAGAGGGAGGAGAGATAACAGAAGCAAGTGAGGTCAAGATCATGATGGGGAAAACCACAGAGACAGCTGACCCAAGCTTGTGGGAGCTCATGGACTCTGGCCTTTCAGCTGGGGAACAGGCACAGGACCAAACTTGGCCCTCTGAATGTGGGTGAGAGTTATGTGGCTAGATCTGTTTGGGGAGGCCCTGGCAGTGGGACCAGGACTTATCCCAGGTGCATGAAATGGCTTTTTGGAACATGTTCCCTAGGGTGGAACACCTTGCTCAGCCTTGACACAGTGGGATGGGGCTTGGTCCTGCTTCNACTTAGTATGCCAGACTTTGTTGACCGCCCCCAAGGGAGGCCTTAACCTCTCTGAGGAGTGGATAAAGGTGGGATTGGGAAAGGAGGAGAGGAGGGAGAAGGGGAGAGGGGGGAACTGGGCTTGGTATGTAAAAAAAGAAAAGAAAAAAGGATTTAAAAAAGGGAGGAAAAGAAAAGAGAAAAAAAAAACAACCAAAAGATGGAAAGATTTTCCATACCCATGATCAGTAGGATTCACATAGTAAAAATGGCCATCTTACTAAAAGCAATCTACGGATTCAGTGTAATTCCCATCAAAATTCCAACAGAATTCTTTGTATAATATGAAAGGACAATGCCTAGTTTCATATGAAAAAAAAATCTAAAATATTTAAAACAATCCTGTACAATGAAAGAACTTCCAGAGGCATCACCATTCCTGATTTCAAGCTGTAAGACAGAACTATAATAATAAAACCACATGGCATTGGCCCAAAAACAGACAAGTTGATCAATGGATTTGAAACAAAGACCCATACNTAAATCCACACACATATACACACNTGATTTTTTATAAAGAAGTCAGAAATACACAATGGAAAAAAGAAAGCATCTTCACCAACTGGTGCTGCTCTAACTGGATGTCTGCATGGTGAGGAGAGCACATAAGTCCATGCCTATCACCCTGCACACATCTAAAGTCCAGTGGATCAAAGACCTTAACATACAACCAGGTACACCNAACCTAAAAGAAGAGAAAGNAGGGAATAGCCTTGAATGCGTTGGCACATGAGACAACTTCCTGAACAGGACACAGAGCGCCAGCACTAAGATCAACAATTAATAAATGGGACCTCATGAAACTGAAAAGCTTCTGTAAGGCAAAGAACACTGTCAATAGGACAAATGTCAGCCTATACAAAGNGAAAGTATTTTCACCAACTCCACATCCAACAGAGGGTTAATATCCAAATATACAAAGAACTCAAGAAACTAGACATCAATAAACCAAATAATACAAATAAAACTGGGGTACAAATCTAAATAGAGAGTTCTCAACAGAGGAACTCTGTTCAAATTACTGAGAAACACATGAAGAATTGTTCAACATCCTCTCCTCATCCATCAGGGAAATACAAATCAAAATCTACTTTAAGATTCCATCTTACAACTGTCAGAATGGCTAAGGTCAATAACACAAATGACAGTTCACGCTGGCTAGGATGTGCAGCAAGGGGAGAACTCTTCCATTGCTGGTAAGAGTGCAAACTTGTACAGCTATTATGGAAATCAATATGGCAGCACCTCAGAAAATTAGGAATAGGCTCACCTCAGGACCCAGCTATACTACTTCTGGGCATAAATCCAAAAGACACCCCATTCTACCACAAGGACACTTGCTTAACTCTGTTCATAGCAGCTTTATTCATAATAGCCAGAAACTGGAAAGAACCTAGATGCTCCTCAACTGAAGAATGGATTAAGAAAATGTGGTACATTTACACAATGGGGTATTACTCAGTTGTTAAAAAAAGTGACATCATACAATTTGTAGGCAAATAGACGAAGCTAGAAAAATCATCCTGAGCAAGGTAACCCAGACCCAGAAAGACAAACATAGTATGTACTCACCACTTACAAGTGGATATTAGCTGTTAAGTAAAGGATAATCATGCTACAATCCACAGACCAAGAGAGGCTAAGTAACAACAAGGGCTCAAGGGGGAACACATGGATGTCCCTAGGAAGGGGAAAAATAGATTTTTNGAGTGGACTGGGCACAGGAGGGAATGGAAAAAGGAAGGATGGGGGGATGGAGGGAGACAGTNCTGGGAACGATGACTGGAATCAGGGTGAGTTTGGGGAAGTATTTGGAAACCTAGTACAATGGAACCTCCCTTGAATTTACATGGATGACCTTAGGGAAGACTCCTAGTAATGGGGGATACACTGTAACCAGGCAAGGCTTTCAGTGGTGGACATCAACCCAGCCACAAATTGTCCTTCAACCCACAATTTGTCCTGTCTGCCAGATGTGCTGGGGTTAATGGTGGAGCAGAACATGTGGGAGTAGCCAACCAATGACTGATCCAACTTGAGGCCCACATCATGAGAGGTAACCCAGGCCTGAAGCTGCCTGGATGGCC
>LZPO01076590.1:23492-39061 GCA_001675575.1 Neotoma lepida
CATAAAAGCATTAAAAATTTCCCAAAGACATTCAAAACAATATTCCCTCTAGCCAAGCATCCAGCAAAGTTTTCCATCTAAGAGGCTGGTCCTAGGCTGATGTCTTCCATTCCACCTCTACAAACATGAGGCCAAGAACTTTTCAGCCCATTTCCTTTGCTATTACATTTCTGCAACCTTCAACTTTATTTCATAGTTCTTATCTTTATCAAGCTGTCTCTAGCAGTTGATAACTGGTATTGTCTGGCCTAGGATTTCTCTCACAGATTAGCAATCAAGATCTGACATAGTCTAGCTTCATTCGGAATTGTTATGATAGAAACCATGTATTTGAACAAACACAGAAGTGTCAGAAACCTTCTTNGGAAGGCAGATGCCTTGCAGAAATAGCAAATGATGACAATACAGCAACTCAAAAATACTGTAAATTATTCTAAAAGTAAAGCTCTACCAATGGGGACAAAAATCACAGCTGTTCTTCCAAAAAGTAATTGCAGAAAGTCTCAGAGAATGACACTAAAAAAATAAAAATTTGGGCAATTAGCTACTCCCTCTACTTTATACAATGCCTGAATGTTCAACAGTTAGATTCAAGATCCTTGAACTCACACCTGNGTCAAGGCAACTATCTTTAGATAATGCCCAGTTTACAGAGAATTTGGTACTGCTTCTCCTGTCTGTCCTTCGTTCCCCTTCTCATATGGTTAGACTTCTCAGCTAGCAGATTTCCCCTAACTGCCTGGATCCCCAGCCGTCACAANGATAACTATAANCAGGTGANCTCCTGGGTCCTCAAGTAAGACAAGAGAAATGTTAAGAGCTATGTGTGTTCATTATAAATGTTCATTTGCAATTAAACCAAAAGCCTCNTTAACAAAAGATTGTTGTTGTTTTCTTAAAAAGGAATCTAAGCATAAGTGACCTTAAAGTTGTTCAGTCAAGTCAATGATTTCATCAAAAGTCTTAGTTTGTGCTTTAAAATCTTCAAGATTTTAAGATGTTGTCTCAAGAGTCATCATCATCATCATTGTGCCTGTCCTAATGTGAAGTTCTTCTGACTCAGAAGGCCNAGGAGGCGAGGATAGTCATGAGTTTCTGNTTCTGAAAGTCCCAGATATTCTCAAGTATGATGAACAATGAACTTCCATTCNTTTGTATTATTCCAAGAAGGTGTATTACCACCAGAGAGTAACAGTGGAAAGAGTCATAGAATAGGAACAAAAGACTAGACTAGATTAACTCATCCAGCTGGCAGTACTTTTCTATTAAATGTAGTAAAAATGCACAGAGGGTAAATTGTAGAGTAAAGTGCTTCTAGGATATACAGAAGACAAAAACAATATGGCTGGTACAAGGACACAGGGCAGATTAAGGGAGGTGCCAGCAGGTTTTCAGAAGACAGATCACAGGTGATTATGGGATCCAGGGCAGGGTGTGTGTCTGGAGGAGAACTTGAAGGGGTTAGTCGGATAGAAATGTGAGTTGAAGCAGAATGGCACTGTGGAGGCCCTTGGATGTCAGACCATTGAAGTTACATTTCATCAAGACAAAACAGAAAACATTAAAACTGAATCAATGATAAGAAACACAATCAAGTGCTAGGAACCATGCAGCATGCCTGTAACTCTAGCACATGGAAGACTGAGACAGTAGGTTCAAAGTTTGACTGACACTTTGTTACTGATGTGAGAAGAGCTCATGAGACTACCATTCCCTCAGGATTTATACAAGTTAATGGTTGCTGGAAGAGAGAGAGATTTCCTTCAGGGTTGTAGACCCTGACACAGTGCAATGCTTCTGTAAACAATCCTAATGCAAATTACTGGGTCATCAATAAAAACAATGAAAAAAATGGGAAAGACTAGTTGGGAAAAGGAAAGGGATTAACATCAGTAATGGGTAAGAGAAAGTAAGGGTGCTAGTTAATACGGTCAGCATATGTTATANCCATGCATGAAAATGTAAGAAATCTGTGAGACTGTGTCTTTTTGAGACATCAGAGAAGGAACACACATGAAGGCCATCAGCATGGCTGCCTAAACAAGACCTGAACAAGGACAATACCAACNAAGATACTGATATGAAAGAGGAAATTCTCATGGAGTCTCAACCCTAGATAAAGAACTGCAGGGATCTAAGGAATGCTAAGAGTGGGAGAAACAGACTTCCTTATCCAATATCAAGTGGTCAGCCCTGAAATCATAAACACACGAGTAACTTTGCATGGCCTGAGCAGGTTGTATTTGCATATTACAAATATGTATAATGTGGTGATATTTTGTTTGTGCTCTAAAAGATAAAGCTTGCCTGGAAGTCAGAGTGTGGAGCCAGCCACTAGAAGCCAGACATGGTGGCACACACCTTTAATCCCAGCACTTGGGAGGAGAAAACAGGAAGTGATATGACTGGGCAGAGAGATGAAGTGATAAGGCAGGATGGAGACAGGAGCTCAGCCCTTTCGGTCTCAGGATTCCTAGAGTTAAGAAGTCTTTGTAGTGGTTGGCTCCTTTACTTCTCTGATCTTCCAGCATTTACCCCTATATCTGACTCTGGGTTTTTATTATTAAGACCAATTAGAATTCAAGCTACATCATATGAATATATAAACATTATAGGAGAAGATGAAAGAAGATATAAACATGATTTTGACATATGCTGAAGTAAGCAGATTTCATTACTGATGATTTCCTCAGCACNTTTACCAAGCTGTTCTGGACTCTGTGTATATNGAACATACACTTGTCCAGGAANCTGTGGCAGTGCATGGGACAACATAACTTGCCTAATGCAGTGGATCATGTTTCCACTGAGCACAGAGACTTATGTTACATAGACTTTGGAAAACATGGCTTAAGGGATGGGGAGACAATCTTATAAGCCTGAGAGAAAGAAGGTAAAAAGCAGAGAAATGAAAGAANCATTCAGTAAGTGATAGGTGGCTGGTGAAGGAGGTCTCAGAAAATGTAAGGAGGTCCTGGGCAGAAGTCAGCAGGAAGAAGGAAGGCTGTTCTTCCATCTGTCCAGCAGACATGACAAGAACAGTAATGGAGGGCATCTCGTCTATACCAAGAGAGAACAGTACCATGCTTTGCTTTGCTTTTAAAAAATATGTAACAAAATAAAATAAAATAAGATGAAAAGAAAACCATCATATCAAAGTTGTACAAGACAAGCTACCAGAAAAATAAAAGATTCCCAAGAGAAGGCACAAGCATCAGAGACCCACTTGTTTACAGTTCAGGAATCNCGTAAAAGTACTAAGCTGAAAGCTATGATATATATGCAGAGGACCTGAGGCAGACCGTGCAGACCCTGTGCTTGCTTCAGTTTCTGTGAGTTCATATGAGCTTTCCTCAGTTTTGTTTTGTTTTGTTTTTAGGTGGTCTTGTTCTGTTGTCCTTTATCTCTGTCTCCCCCAGTCCTTCTGCCTCCTCTACCATNGGGTCCTCTGAACTCTGGGGATTGGGGGTNCATTTAATGGAGACATCTCTTTTAGAGCTATGTATTCCAAGGTCTCTCTCTTTCTGTGTGTATGTAATATCTTCATGTGGGTCTCTGTATTTGTTTCCATCTGCTGCAGGAGAAGCTTCTCTGATGATGGCTGAATAAGGCACTAATCTATGAGTTTAGCAGAAAACCATTAGGAGTCATTTTATTGTTGCTTTACTTTTGTTTCTAGATGAGTAGTATTTTATTTTACTCTAGGTCTCTGGGCTATCTAGACTCTGGTCCTTGATCACCCAAGCAGTGTAATATATGGGTTTCATCTAACCACAGNGTGGGCCTTAAGTCAAATCAGACATCAGTTGGTTACTCCCACAAGATTTGTGCAGCCACTACCCTAGCATATTTTGCAGGCAGAGGATACTGTAGATCAAAGGCTTTGTGTTTACTTTTCTCTTTTGGTAGCTTGCAGAGTACTTTTCCATGTCATAGACACTAGAACATCGGGGGTGAAGGTTCTATGTAGGCACCAGTTCAATGAGTTGTGTAGGTGTTGTCTTCCGCAATATGGCCTTGCTGTTAGTTTGGGGAGAGCAACCTATTTTCTTCGCAATAGTGTGGGTTGCGTGGGGATTTCCATAGGATGATGGAGATGTTGTTCTATATGCTGTAACTGTGTTGNTCTGATTGGTTGATAAATAAAATGCTGATTGACCAGTAGCCAGGCAGGAAGTATAGGTGGACATTCTAACTAGAGAAGGAGGAAGAAGAAAGCAGAGAAGGCAGATGCTGCTAGCCACCACCAGGAGAAGAAGATGTAAAGGTACCAGTAAGCCACAAGCCTCGTGGCAAAGCACANATTTATAGAAATGGGTTAATTTAAGATGTAAGAGCTAGCTAATGAGAAGCTTGAGCCATATAGGCCATCCAGTTTGTAATTGATTTAAGCCTCTGTGTGTTTACTTGGGTCTGANNAGCGGCGGGATCATGGGAGCCAGGCGGGACCCAACAAAACATTCACTTACAATAGGATCTCTTTGGCCAATAACTCAACTGCATGAAACCTAGTCCCAGCACTGGAAGCTTTGTTTGATGACCAGAGAAGGCCAGTATGGGTTCCTCATTATTTGGAGACTTCATTAGGAAAATCTTTGTATATTATAGGAAGTTCTCATTGCACTAGGTTTCCATATCACTCCTCAAATACTCCTCAAATGCTCTTCAACTCTGACTCTCCCCTCATCTCCCTTCCTTAATCTCATCTCCGCTCCCCTTTCTCACCTGATCCTCTCATTCTTGTTACCCCTACCCAACTCAGCTCTTTAAAAAAACAGTATCATTAAATGTGCAGGCAAATGGATGGATTTAGAAAAAAATCATCCTGAGTGAGGTAACCCAGACCCGAAAACATAAATATAGTGTGTATTCACTTATATCTTGATATTGCCATTAAAGAAGTGATAACCAAGCTACAGTCCATAGACCCAAAGAGGTTAGGCATAGAGGCTGTCTCTTATACACATCTAGATGTGTATAAGAGACAGGCTTTCCACAGATCCAGGGAAACTATGTTTCAAGAAGGGTTCAGCGGGGGGATGGTGCTCAGATCTCCCTGGGAAGGAGAAATAGAACAGATTTTGCAGGAGGACTGAAAGCAGGTGGGGATGGGAACAGGTAGGATCAGGCAAGGAAGGGAGGAGCAGAAAGACCTGTCTCTTATACACATCTAGATGTGTATAAGAGAAAGGGACTGGGGGGACACAGGGTTTTCCTGGGAAGGAGAAATAGAACAGATTTTATAGGTGGACTGGACACTAGGTTCTTCAAAAAGAGGTTACCTTTATTTATCTATTTGTGAGCTGTCTCTTATACACATCTAGATGTGTATAAGAGACAGGGGTTAGGGTTAGGGTTAGGGTTAGGGGTTACCCCACAGACGTACTTGTATAAGTAAATATTTATAAAGCTACGTGTTTTCATTGTAACATTGTTTACATAGCAGAAAATTTTATAAAATTATATGTAATTAATTGAGGGAAGCTCATAAATTAGGTCACATCATTAAATGAAANTACTAGATGATNGGCAGGAAATACGAATATACTGCTTGCAATGATGTGAAATGTATTTTATTATTATGAGTGAGTCAAGTTTTGAAATAACAGGTATAGTATGAACCAATGTTTTTTAAAGTATGTGTGTGTGTGCATGTGTATGCCTATGTGTGTATATCTGTGTGCATCATTGTGTGTACCTGTGTATGTGCAAAACTAGTATCTATTGGTTGCACCATAGTCAGTATTTCTATGCTGCAGGTTGTAGGCTTGGGGGAGTTGTAGTTGCTGTGTGTGAGAGTGCACACACTCTTTAGGGGCTACCACCCAGCTCCCAAATAAATACACGGAGACTTATTCTTACTTATGAATGCCCAGCCTTAGCTTGGCTTATTTCTAGCCAGCTTTTCTTAAATTATTCCATCTATCTTTTGCCTCTGTGCTTTCACCTTTCTATATACCTTTCTTCACTTCTTACTACGCGGCTTGCTGTGTAGCTGGGTGGCTGGCCTCCTCTCCTTCTTTGATCCCCAATCTTCTCTTTCTAGATTTCTCCTATTTATTCTCTTTGTCTGCCAGCCTCGCCTATTCTTTCTCCTACCTAGCTTTTGGCAATTCAGCTCTTTATTAGACCAATCAGGTATTTTAGACAGGCAAAGTAACACAGCTTCACAGAATTAAACAAATGCAACATAAAAGAATGCTACCCATCTTTGGATTATTAAACAAATATTCCACAGCACAAACAAATGTAACACATCTTAAAATAATATTCCGTAAGAGAGAGTGCTTCCTTTTGGTCTCCTATATTCCTTGTTGTGTGATTTACAGTGAACACATCAAATTTATAATTCTTACAGTGATTCCTCCCTCATCAAGCCTGCCCTCCTGAGAGCTCTTGTCCTCCCTACAACAAAACTTCATCCACTGCCTCCCAAGAATCCCTCTGCTACACTTCAGGCCCTTCTGTCTGAACACATCTGAGAGACTGCTCTCTCAGATTCTCTGATGACTCACTTTATAACTTCACTCTGTGACCAACCCTTCGAGGGAACTCTAAACCTCAAACAACAGAAATCTCACTCCTCTCTAAGTCTAACTCCAATACCATAGCAGACTAGAAAGGGCCACTCAAGAACAANAAAAATACATGAGTGCTGGATGGGATGCAAGGTTGGGTTTTCACAAATAACAGAATGCCTTTCTGAAAAGTGTGTAAATGGAGCCCAGCAGTGCTTGCTAAAACCAGCAAGAACACAGATTTAGAAATGTTTTTCACAGAAACACAGAATTCCCAAGTTCCTTTCATGATTGCTTATTAAATGAACTCATACTTTTACCCACATTTTTGAAGAAGTAATTCATTGTCGCTAATTCATTTATAAAATGCACTCAAAATGTGTTCCTACAATGAGCCATGTAGATGTTTCCTATCACCACTAGGGGTCAGACGACTACATTAGTATGAGCCAAGCCCAATCTTANAAGTTGGTTGAAGGGCATGCTAACTTTTTTTCCTGCATAAAAACAGAAGATTATCCACTTAAATTAAACATTACACAAAGAAGATAAGAAAGAATGAATTTTTACAAGAGAAAGTAAGAAAGTTGAAACTCTTGTACATAGTAAATATAATAAAATAAACAAGTTTCATTCTTAATAAAATTTCCAATTATTCACTTGCTCATTCTAGTTGGCAAGATATTATTTCAACCTAGGATTTAAGTATTAGTCATGAACTGGACAAATGCCAACAGAGTANAAACAAAACATAAAGCTGTCAGCAAAAAGGAAGAAATCATCATATGTAAAGGATAGACTGTGTGACCAGATGGATGAAATAAACACTTTTCCAGTGGTTTTAGCCTTTGTGGCAGTAAATCTTAATCATCTCATGTGGTGTGGGCAGTGGGAAGCCCAGTGACGGACATCTGTTCTGANTGTGGCTCTGCAAAGATGGGCACTATGGCCTTGAACAAGGTTCTTCTGTTCTCTCTGTTACAAAACTTCTTCAAGACAAGGGAGGGAGACCTATCTTTGAGTCCCAAATTTAAACTGAAATATTTAACATTGTTATTTAGAAGCTCGTAGTGAGCGGAAAATTACTTTCAATTTTCTTCATTAAAAAAATGGAGCGAATTGAGATCCTTGACCAAATATACAGACAGACAGAGTAATAAGCCAAAAATCAAACTCAAATTGACTTGNGAACTTTTATGACAGTGTTCCAAATTAAGTGTATTAAGTACAGTGAGAATATGCTAATCACCCTTCAGAATTATTAAAAAAAATCAATACTTGAGGATAAAATTGAATAGTTGTGAGCAGGTCATATGTAAATGACAAGTCATGCTTCTTTTCCTTTTTTTCTTTTCTCTTTCTTTTCTTTTCTTTTCTTTTTTTCTTTTTTCAGTTTTTGAGACAGGATTTCTCTGTATAACAGTTCTGGTTTTCCTGAAATTCACTTTGTAGATCAGGCTGGCCTCGAACTCACAGAGGTCCATTTGCCTCTGCCTCCTGAGTGCTGGGATTAAACACGTTCACCACCACTCCTGGCTTTTTTTAAATACACATTTTTATTGATGTGTATATGTGCATGCCATGTGTGTTCAGAGGCCGAGAGGCCAGAAAGGGTGATGGATACCCTGGAGCTGACTTCTGAGCCCGTCCTACCAGCCATCAGCAAGAGCCATTCGCTGTGTGGAGAGCAGCTGTGACTGCACTCCTGTCCAGTCATGTGATTCTGTGGCTACTTCCGTGTCATCTTCTGAACTCATTTCCCAGCTCTGAGTTCAGTGCTGGGAACTGAACCTGGGTCCCTTGGAAGAGCAGTGAACANTCTTAACCCAAGCTGTCTTTCTTATACATTGATTTGCTAGTTCAACCATTCTGAATTATTGCCTGTGTTTGAAAACTAATGTAATAAGGTGAGACAATGTTATAGACAAAANCCAAATCCTTATGAAAGAATTCCCTGTGACACAAATGCAGACAAGGAGTCACATGGAGATATCCTAACACAAGTTAGCAATAAGAAATATTTTGTTTTAACTGAACCGCACCAAATTCCCCTATTGTGACTTCTGTTGCTTTGTTTAAAAAAATAAAACTATGGAGTTAAATATTAGGGAAATAAACCTGAGAGACCCGCCAAGCAACCAAGAAATGATTACCAGCTCTCTTTTCCACCTCCCCGGCTGGAAAAAGCCCATGCTTCACCTTGGGCTCCTCCTTCTTTCTCCTGTGTATCCGTCTAGCTTCCTCTCAGTCCACCAGAAAAACTCTGTGGTCTACTCCAGCCAGCTTAGTGTGGACTCCACCCTTCAAAACAACATCTGACTCCATTGGCAGTCTCAGAACAGCAGGCAGCACAAACAAATCTCCCGCAACTTTCCCCCAGTCAAACTGGCCACGTCAACATGTTTATACACTAAGTTCTATCCAGCAGTTTGTCATCAGGGCTCCCAAACCCTCACTAGGTTGCTTATGCATGATCCTCTGTGCAGAAAGACACGGAAACAAGTAAAACACACTCTCACACACACACACACACACACACACACACACACACACACACATACACCACATGAGATGTATGTGACCTAATGAGTAACATTTGGGGTGAATAAGACAATAGAGAGGGTTGGAGGGTTGTAGACAAACTGTTTCTGTGAGTAACTAAACCCCTGCTCACAGACTTCTTAGCATACAGGTCTAACACAACTCACTCAAAAATTCTAACAGNACAACTTATAAATATTNACAGGATTGTTCTGATTTAATATGGAAAGGCTATGAATGGTAAAACATTTTTAAAAAGAACAAGGTGGAAAATATCTGTAAATTTTACAACTTTTTGTGTAAAAATAATCAAGATTGCATGGTATTCAAAGGTAATGTTCATTTAGTTCAAGGGAACAGAATGCAGAACCACACAAATCAGAGCCACACAAAAGTGCCCAGTTGTTTTCAAAANGTAAAGTGATTAGTGGGACACAGAACCTTCCCAGTGGTAATGCTGGGGCCAGTAGACATCCAAAGGCACAGGCAAAGCTTGTTCTAAACATTAAGCACATGGGACCAAGAGTAACTCAAGAAGAACTCGAGACTTAAAGAAAAATATTAAACTCTAAAACTTTTAGGAAAGGAAAGCTCCTGAGAGCGGGCAGAGATTTCTGAGACTTGACAATAAAGTTCACCCTGTAAGAAAACATAAATAAATTGGATTCCAAAAGCCTTCTGCTCTGTGAAAGAATCAAACAAGCAGATGAAGCCATGAGCTAAAGCTTGGTGGGAAATACTTACAAACCCTGNCTGCCTCTGACAAAGATCTTGATCTTAAAAAGTAATAAAAACAATTCTTAAAACTTAATTAAAAATCCAACTGTAAAGTATCCATTAATACCATTTAATGTGGAAAACCTGCTGCCCAGGGATTTTCCCTGTGAGACACAGTTGCTGGGAATCCTGTATGTAGGTTTGACTACTGACACATGGTTAGAAGTAACAAAGTATCTCCAGTGGTGTTGTTTGTTCTCCAGTGATTACTTATCCCTTGAAATTATATGTAGCAACTAGAATCACTTAACTCCTGACCTCTCCCCCCTCAGGGAAGGNTCATCTCCATAGTCCAGCTACAGCCACTTTCATTTGTTGCTCCTTTCTCCACGTTTCCCCTCATTGCTATGTGTTTTAGTGAAAGATGTACGATCAGAGTCAAAACTATTTCCTTTTAATTTGGCTTCCCTANATCTTAGGTTCTTGATCATGAACAATTTCTTTTTTCCTTCCCTTTCTTTTCTTCCATTCCCCCCTCCTCCAACTCTTTCCTGTCCCTCACTTCCTCTCAAATTCAGGACGTCTTCTTAAATTTCTTATAGGATTTGTTACCTCCCAGTGTTCCTAAGACTAGTGATATAAAAAATAGTTCCCCAAGCTCCAGAGCAAGGCAACAACTGATAAGGATGACATAGTTCTGCAGGATAACACTAAAGAAAACCCATTTGCTTTGGTGACTGTAATCTATGANTATCATTTGATCAATGTCTTTGTGTGAGAGTTATTTGTCATTATTGTGACCAAATTACCTGATAAACAACTTGAAATATTTACTTTCCTTATGAAAAAAAGGCAAAATAAATAAATCCATGATATAAGTGAAAATATTAGTGAAGAGAACTCAAAATGCAAATAGGGATATGAGCAATGCCATTCATGTAAAACAAAGGCACAGTGAGGTGTCATTACAAACCTACCAGGACACCTAAAANGAAAAGTGGTATCACCAAATGCAGTCCAGGGTATGGAAGACCCTGATTGCTCACACAGNCCTGGTGGGAATGTAAACTGGTAGTCACTANAGANAACTTAAAAATTCTGAAGATGTACTACCATATAACTCAGAATGGCATAGTTCTGCTTTTAGTCAAAAGGAGAAAACTTACATTCACCTACTCAAGAAATTAATTTTAAATAACTCTTTGCAATGCACNTAATTTTACTATTAATCAAAGGCAAAAGCAAGTTTGCNTACTAATGAAGTGGATGTGCATAGCTGAATATTTGATACTCGATATTGACTGCTTTCAACTTTTCGGAGTAGACCCATATTCTGGTTTTANGATCATCAATGCTCATCGTGCTGTACTGTAACAGGGCCTCAGACCTTAGAGCCCTCAGACNTTAGTACAACTGACTCCAGGATGGAAGTATCATTCAGGTTGTAAAACTCTGTACATAGATAGCACGACCTGCCAAAACTAAAATAAAGACCTAACCCACCAAAGTCTGTATAGTTCTGGGAAAGTCTTGAAAGTAGTAACCTTGCTTTTTAGCTTCTTTAGTTCTGNTTTTGGCTAACTGGTCTTGTTAACAGAAGTATACTAACCCAGAACATGTTATTGTGCTTAAAACCTCACCCCGAGAAAGGCTCAGTGCTACATGGGATCCTGAACACCTAATGCAGTCTCCAGCTGCCTAATAAAGACTTTCTTTTGGCTTAAACCCATGTCCAAGCAAGATGTGTATAAGAGACAGGTGCTACATGGGATCCTGGACACCTAATGCAGTCTCCAGCTGCCTAATAAAGACTTTCTTTTGGCTTAAACCCATGTCCAAGCAATCTTCTCTGGTGAATACCCCCAAACAGTAACACATAAATACCAAATGATAGAAGCACATTTCCGGCCATGTTAGAATTGGTGGAAATTCTGACCTAATCCCCCAAAAAAATTCATTTTAGGATTTTCTTTTATGAACTTAAAGTCAGCTACTTAAACAGTAATTTTTAGAACCAAACATTCTAACANAATGCAATACACAGATATACCGACTGATATTTGAATAATCTTTGTTTTNCATGATTCAAACATTACATTNCTTTTTAGAAAGATTTATGTTTACTTTTAATTATGTGTATATAGATGTGTTAGTATGAGCATGCATGTGGGGTGCCCACAGAGGTCAGAGACATCAGAGCCCCTCAAGCTGGAGTTACAAGCAGTTATGAACCACCCAAACTGGGTGCCAGGAATAAAACTCAATCCTGTGAAGAAGCTTTACTACATGCTCAGCCAATGAATCATCTCTCTAGCCCCCAACATCATGTTTCTATAAGAGCAGAAAATTTTCTGTCTATAGTAAAAGGCACTATAATTTACAACATTTAGTAGTCTNAAACTTGCTCAAAATGCTTCAGAAAGCATTCATTGGCATTGACAAAAAATGTTAACTGTGTATTGTAACATACACATGCATGTTCAAAGCNAAAGCTTCAGTGAAGTCACATGATATAGCACAAGCAGGCATTGCCAGAAATACCTCAGATTTTCCACCTAATTTTGAATTATTATTTGCTTACAGCATCCAGAAACTTTTACTATTGCCAATTTTTTTCACAACCAATTTGCACAATTTTCACAATCCCACATTCAGTTACATGATCCCATATAGCATTTTTATCCACAGTGTGGGAAGGTGGATTATACAGATTAAAAAAACAAATAATATAGATCAATNACACAATGGGGACTCAAAATGCAACCAAAGGAGGAGATAAATGAGAGATAGATGANGCTGTTGCTGGAGTAACATGGCATACTGTTTACAGTAACTTTTATATAACTGTAAAGAAACACTCAAAAATAATGACTGAGTATGCCATAGTAAATATATAAGCCAGTCATAGTGACTTATTACTAATNNGCTGTGTATACATCGTGTCATGTACTATGCAGAATTATATGTTTAGACTTCTATATGACAGATGTGCAATAGGTTTCTTTACATAAATATCACCATACATTTATTTGCAGCATGTTACATGATATGTGTTTTTCCTTTAACTTCACTAGGTGTTAANNTTGGTTTTAAAGACAACTTGTCATAAACTAGAAGAATTGCCTGAATAGGGAGCCACACCTGAAGAATTCTTGTCCTGCTTGTGGGATAAGAATTCATGTGGGAACACCCACAGGGGTGGCACCTTCTGGTAGCAGCCCAGATGAAAAAGGACATGGCAGAAGGAAGATCCTCTTGCCTTTGGCTTGCTTGGCCTTCCCTCTTGCCACCAAGTTNGTTTGCCCTGTTGTTGCTGTTATTGCTAACTCCTTCACTGATATCAGAACCAGCATTTCCAGGCTTTCATCGTGGACTAGGTACCAGCAACTCCTCAGAAACTTTTCAGGCTTCCTGTGCCAGATTGGGACTGCTGAGGCACCCCACTTTGTGGATTGAGGAACTACCAGTTGTTGTTTCCCTGTGAGAGATTGTGAGACTACTCCATTGAGGAATTCAGCCCTCAAGGACTAAGTAGCGACCAGGTTGTCAGCATCTCAGATGTGATTTGGTTGCCATTACAATTTGAAAACTCATTTAATAAATTCTGATTTATTATATATAAGCACATAAGTACATATATTTAATCCTCTAGACAACCTTGACCAAAAACACTGGGTGATAGAAATGTTTAACTCTGTAATAAACAGTTTAATAACATAAATAACATGATATATGTGATTAACACCATGTAAGCCATCTGCCAAATACAATTGTATCATTGCTATGCATGGCTGCCTGTGCATTCTTACATATGGCCTCTAGTTAGATACAGGAGTTAGGTTATATATTTACGTGTATATATATGTGTGTGAGTGTGTGTGTGTGTGTGCAAGTTTTAAAATAATTTTCATTATTTGAAGTTTTTTATATATTTATACAATGTATTTTGATCATATCCACCCCTACTACTTCCCTCCAACTCCTCCAATGCCTTCAACCTAATCTCCCTCTCAATTTCATGTCTTCTTTTTCTGTTTTAATAACCAGAGTCCAGTTAGTGTTCCCAATCAGGGCCATCCATTGAAGCATGAGCAACTCACCAGAGGCCACATCTCCACAGGAGAGTGGGTCTCCCTCCCGTAACAGTCATCAACTGCCAATAGTTCCTCAGCTAGGGATGGGGCTTTGTGGATCCTTCCTTCATCCATGCTAAAATTTTGACTGGCTTGGTATTGTGCAGATAACCAAATATGCTGTGAGTTGATGTGTGCAGTAACTCTAGTGTCAAGAAGTCACAGCTCTCCTCTCCATCTCCCTCCTCTTACATGCTCCACTTCCTTCTTCTGAGGTATTTGGTCCCAAATTAATCTGGGACTAAGACTCCCCAACCGTATATTTGCTTCTTCAGTTTCTTCCCTCTTAAGCTTGAACAGTGAGTGGTAAGCAACATATATGCGCGCGCGTGCACGCGCACACACACACACACACACACACACACACACACACACTTGAGGAGAATGAAGAGAGTTCTCATTTGATTCCTCTGGCTTCTCTGTTTCAGGGCCCCTTGGGTATCATGCAATAATATGTCTTCATCTAAGAGCAGCAAGTGCTCTCAGTAGCAACAGCTAAATCCAATTTGCACTTTTTCAATACTTGAGGAACCCATGTTATAGAACAAGTGTCTGCAAGCTTTCCTAGTAAGGACCAGAAAAAAACAAGTGATGTCTGTTGGTCATACAGTTTTGTTGTAGCTTCTTAACTCAGCCATTGTAGCAGCAGATAGATAATATATATATATATATATACATATATATGTATATGTATATACATAAGCATATAAATATACATACACACACTAAATAAATGTAACACATGTATATATAAAAGTTCATCATAAAAAAATAGAGAATGGTAAAATATATAGAAGCTGGCTAACATCTGCCACTCAAAGATTATTACATTNATTTTGGTATATGCATTTATACTGATGTTTCTTCATTCATTTATTTTTATATCTAATTATGATTTATAACATGACATTTTGATATATGTATAAGTTGAAGAATGGTTAAATGAAACTAATATACATACTACCTCATATACTGTTGCTCTGCCTATGTGGTAAGAGCATTTAAAACCTACTCCCATATATTTTCAAGTATATGACACATTGTTACCAAGGATTGTCCAGTAGAGCACCTGAGCTAATTCATATTTTCTAACTGAAGTTTAATATCCTTTATACCCAAAATTGCAAATATGTTATATTGAAATAACACACATTTTGAAATTTGTTTTCTTTTCAAATCGAATCATCTTTCTATACCAAAAACTACATATCCAGGGCCTTGGGAAATGACTCAGGAGTACAGGATTTGCCTAGCATTCCCAAAGCTCTGAGTTCAATCCCCAACACCCTCAAAAACAAATGCAGCCATATTTGTCTGAGTAATTCAAATGACCACCTTTCCCTAGCATTCACAATATTTTATATTAATATAATCACCCTTTTAATTGAATGCTCAGTCCTTCATTCAGTAGTCATGGAGACCTACATTTTTTATACAGACATTCTGCCAGATACAGTAATACAAAAGTTAGCATAGTTCAAAGCAATTTCAGTCCATGAGGAAGATAAACAATACATAAACAAGAGTAAAGATAAATAGGAAGGTCTAAAATATACATTAAGGATAAATTCTCAATAAAACAAATGATACTTCTTTGAGATGAACAATTTAAGCTAAGCTTGTAGAGTGGGATAGCATTAGTCAGGGNAGAGTCTTANAG
>LZPO01076591.1:0-23248 GCA_001675575.1 Neotoma lepida
TGGGTTAGCGGGGAGGGGCAGGAGGAGGGAAGAGGGGGATCTGTGATAGGTATGTAAAATGAATAAAAAAAATTTCTTAACTATAAAAAAGAAAATATACTTCTCTTAATGGACTACTGCTCATGTGTATCTCTAGAGTGAAGCCCCAGTTCCAACTGTCAGTATAAGGAGTGTGGCACACTGCGTGAGTACATAGAAGAAGAGGAAGCAGGAAAAGTATGGCAGACTTTTCTGGCCTGGGACATATCTGGGACTGGGGAGCTCACCTGAGGAATTAGATCCATCAGATTTTCCTGTGGGCAAGCCTGTGGGTCACATTCTTGATTACTGATTGATGAGGGCGTACCCAGTTCACTGTGTGTGGTTCTATCCGTGGGCAGGTGGGCATGGATTGGATAAGAATGGTCTCTGAGCAAACAATAGGAGACAGGCGCGTAAGCAACCAGAAGTGTCCAGTGAAAAAGTAAACCACCATAGAGGTATAGATGCCAAACCTTCTACCTTGACTTTTATACATATGTAAAGCAATGATTATTGTCTTTTTAGGAAATGTGAAATGAAGGAAAAAGTGGCTTATAATACACACCTTACAACATACATGGCACATTTCCATGTTTCAGATGGCGTGAGTCATGTACATGGTGAGACTATACCAGATGCAGACAAGTGCCCCTGACAAACACCATGCAAAGCCTCTTGCATACTTACATTGCATTTTAAATATATATATATATGCATATATAAAGATATTAAAGAATGTAATCCACTATCATATTGTTAAAGGTGTTCTTTTTAATACCTTTATGAAGTACAATATTTTAATTTATGCCATTTGAGATAAAATATCATCAGTTCCAAAATAACATTTTGAACTCAAAGAGAACAAGCAAAACAATGTATACACTAGATCCAAAACTCTAAGTAAAAGAAAAAGAAAGAAAAAAACAATCTACTCTGTATGCAAAGTGCTTCTGACACTTCTCATGCAATACCTCTTTATTTGAAAAAGAAAGATGCAGATAAAAGATCTCATCAGATTTTCAGACTGCCAGAGAGACTTACTATGGCAAGGAAGATATAAACTCTCTATTGAATGTTAGCAATTCAAGTATTCTTTTGAATTACAGCATGTTCAAAAAATGACAAAAATCTAATACTACTTCTTTGAACTGGAGCCGTTCTAGTAATTCTCCCAAATACGTTCATGAGGACAGATGATGTAGTGTAGTAACCAAGGACATAATGCTTCCTCGATGGTGTTCAGGCACTAAAATGTGAATTATAGAAAGTGATTACCCATCTCACCTTGCTGAAGTAATGATGTTCTGGTTTTTACAGGGCTATCAAAACCTGCTGTGTCAAAAGTGAGCGTGATTTCCGCTATTACCAAGTACACAGGCATAACGTCTTGATTCTGATTGTGCTTTAATGATCTCTAAAAAGACTTGAAGATAATTTAGGATTGTTCACTAAAAATTTATATTTGATGTTAAAATTATCTTTCATATTTTTAAATTGTTATGTAACTAAATGAAATGGTTGCTGAGTACAATAAGAAAAATCTTGTAATAACTAAATAATGTTATATGGTGGGAAAAAACACCTTAGGGTTTTTAAATATATTATGAAAAGGAAATCAGAACTATAACAAAAATCCACATTCTTAGTTTTATGTATTTTCATCTACATGACATTTATATCAGCTAACTAAGAGTTGCATTTAGTAGCATTTAATAATGTCGAAAAAGATTTGTTAAGTTTTGTGACTTAAAAGTAATCTATTTCAAATTATTTTTGGACATGTCATTGGCAGAGCATTCCATTCTTGTCTCAGCTTGCCTTTTACATTCCTCTTAATTATTTTGTGATATTCATTAGAGAGTTTATTATGCTTTTCTGTAAAATGAATGTAACATTCAAATGCATTTAAAATATTCCTGGGAAAGTAAAAGACACATGTTCTTTCAGTACAAACAAAATGCACCTCACATTTGTTGCTGAGGAAATTGATTTCCTTCATACTCCCTCCAAAATCTTATTGTAAAATACTCCAGGATATACTGCTCATACATCATCAAACAAAAGCTGTGTGACCTAGAAGCTGTCCACAATTAACTTTGAGGATAATAAAAGACAAATCTGGGGAAAGAGAAATGTATATGAGAGATATATTCAAAACATTTATTTTTTTGTTCTCTTCCAAAAGGAAGCAGGAATTGAGAGCTTAAGTATAGGAAGATACTGTCAAGATTATACTCCTCATGAGAAACTAATATTTTGCTGGATGAAAAGGTTGTTCAAGATAATCTATAGGATCAAGTACTATGCCTTTGAAAACTGGCTAATTAAACAGGAAAAAATAGCATTTGTATAGTCTGTTTAATTGAACAGACTTATTTAATTAAACATTCCAAACGGAGTTAAAATGGACAACACTGAATAATACATATTAACATAAATCCATATTCTCATCTCTAGACCTTATGACTGTTGTCATAGATGTACAACATTATAAGTTAAATATCTTTAGAGGTGATAATTGTAACGGACCATGTGGAAGGTCAATGCAGTCTTGTATATCTCAGAATGGACACAAAAGGAAATTTTAAGATAGATGCACAGGAAAGGACAGCACATACACAGAAAGGATCAATATGGCCAAATCAACAGAAATTAGAGTATTGCAGTTGTAACCCAAGGAATGTCCAGTCACTACAAACTAAAAGAAAAAGGGAATGATTTCTCCTCCAGAGGCTAGGATGGAAGTGAATCCTTGTTCTCGTCTCAGTATTGCATTACTGGACTTAGTAGCTCTGAAACAAACCATTTATTACTGGAAACTTTGAAAAACACCATTTGACATAAAAATGGGTTGTTTTCCTATAATAAGTATCAAAAATATATGAACGTGGCTTTAGAATTGAAAACTATGGCTTAGCCTATTATCACTGGAAACTGTGGTCAGTGATATATAAAATTATCATTTTAGAGAATATAAATGGAAACCTACAATATATTTTGATATTTTTTATTCTTCACTCCTCATTCTCTGGTTACTTCATTAAAAGAAGAAGCAGTTTACTATCCATAAATTTTAATTAATCATATTTTAATGTGTATTTATTTAAGAGACATTTTACTGGATCCTGAGTTAAGTTAGTAAAGAAACTTCATCACTCTTGAGAGAAAATTGATTGACCTTACAGTAGATAAAGTTGCCAGAATGGAAAAGGAAAGTAAGGAACATTCACTGAAATTTTAATGGCTGGTAAGTATCTTGTCTGTGCATCTTGGATCAGTTGATAGATTCAAGATTATGTGGAACGTTAGTAATCAAAGGAGGATTCAAATAAGCTAAAACTGAAAGCTGGTCTGGAAATTTTTAACTTGAAGTCAGTGAACCACTACACCTTTAAACTCAACACCCATACTCCAGCTTCCATGGTCAACTTATTTCAAGACTTAGCACAACTATGTAATTTGAGAAGATGACATTTTCTTCTTGAAATTTCCCCTATTTCTGACATCATTACCCATTTGGGGCATTTTAAAACCACCTTGAAATTCACTAATTTTCATGATAGAATCAAATTGTACAACATATAATTCTTATTCAAGCATAATGCTTCACACGTATAATCACAGCAACTAGGAGGAGAAGGCAGGAGAATCGGTAGTTCAAGGTTAGCCTTACCTTTATAGAAACTGAGGACAGCCTGTGATACTTGAGACTCCACTTAAAAATATTATTGTTTATTAAAGAAAAGAATGCAGATTCAGGTCACCTGAAGTACAGAGGCCCAGTCCAAGGTCCAGGAAATGTTCAACTGCCAAAATTTGTTGTCCTATTTTATGAGATCGTGATACATTTTGCTCTTTACTTGACTGTGACAAGATGTACGGAATATTGTGAATAAAATGTCTTACTTAAGATTTATTTCTGTAGGGGTCAACACCAAGCATTCATTTCTGATGGTCTACATGAGTAGTTGTTCTCATCTTTTGGGTTAGATGGCATTTTATCACCCAATACTTCACTATTTATTACACTGTTATTCAAACTAGAATGGTCAGTTTTCACCCTACATATTATCTAATGTGTAAGTTTTCATAGTAGAAGTACAGAGAACATATATTTTCATATTTGCACTAACCTTTCCATGTCTGTATAAAATAAAATTGGGAAACAAAAGAGCTACAAATAAACATGGTTTTTGGTTTTCTTGTTATAATATATACTATAATAATCATTCTTTCCTTGATGTATCCCTATGACATTGTATTAGCTCTTGTCTAATCTCTATTAATTTGTGGGCTTAAAAAAATCCNTTTCATAGAGCATGTACAAATTATTTCAGGCTTTCTGAGAACTGAAGGATCATGTGTGTCTTCCCTATACATCCCAAGTTGATATTAGAAATTGGAAGCAACTATAAAATTACCTTAATGTAAGACCCTTCTAAATCCTTTAATCTAGTTAATTTAGAATGTGTGTTACATGATTTATTAGCATGATTGCTATAATAAAATGCATAGCACTGAGCTCATTTATGCTTTCACATTATAATGTTACACCTCCAGATTGATAAATTTTCTATTCTTCTCTCAACAACTTCCTCAGTTTCTGGTAACAATTATTCTATTTCATTTTAAAATTATTACATAATAATATTTTCTATTTTATTTTTCTTTATACATGTTTGTACATATATTTGTGCACCTAGAGATATAAACAACTAAAAGCCTACATAAACCCTTGCTTATCATATATAATACTAAATATGAAGGAGGTGAACACTATTAATAATAAAAATTATTTTCATGAAACACCCTTGCTATTCCTATTCTGGTGTGGATAAAATACATGGACGGTAACATCTTGGTATTGATCTGTCCTAANGTAAGTCTAGCAGATGTTGTTGGGCAGAAAAGAAAAGCTTGTCTCTTTATTTTTTAAATGCTTTTAATATTAAATTTTTAAAATTTATTTTACATGCCAACAACAGTTTCCCCTCCCTCATCTCCTCCCATTAACTTGCCTACTTCCTTTCTACCCCCTTCATCCTTGCCTCAGAAAAGGTAAGGAATCCCATGGGAGTCAACAAACCATGGCATATCAAGTTGAGGCAGGACCAAGCTCCTCCCTACTGCATCAAGTCTGAGCATGGCATTCCACCACAGGAAATAGGTTCCAAAAGCCAACTCATGCTCCAGCAACATATCCTGGTCCCACTGCTAGGGAACCTACAAACAGACCAAGCTACACAACTATCATCCAAATGCAGAGGGCCTAACTCAGTTCCATGTAGGCTCACTAGTGGTTGTTCTAGAGTCCATGAGCTCCTACAAGCTCGTATCAGCTGTCCCTGTGGATTTCTCCATCATGATGCTGAGCCCCCTTGCTTATATAATCCCTCCTCTCTCTCCTCAACTGGACTCCTGGAACTTGGCCCTGTGCTTGGCTGTGGATCACTGCATCTGCTTCCATAATTTACTGAATGAAGGTTCTATGATGACAATTAGGATAGTCACCAATCTGATTACAGGAGAGGCCACTTCAGGCACCCTCTCCACTATTGCTAGGAAGCTTAGCTAGGCTCATCCTTNTGGATTCTTGGGAGTTTCCCTGGCACCAGGTTTATCCCTAACACCATAATGACCCTCTCTATCAAGATAGCTCTTTCCTTGCTCTCCCTCTCTGTCCTTGTCCCAACTTGACCATCCTGAACCCTCATGTTCCCATTCCTCATCCACATTCTCTCCTCTCTATGCCCGAGGCCCCCTCCCAGTTTACCAAGGAAGTCTCATATATTTCCCCTTCCCAGGTCTATCCGTGGGTCCCTCTTAAGGTCCTCTTTGTCACCTGATATATCTATGGTCAGTGTTTTTGATCTTAGCCATTCTGACAGATGTAAGATGGTATCTCAGAGTCCTTGCAATTTGCATTTCCCTGAAGACCAAGGATGTTCAGCAATTTCTTAATGTGTTTTGGCCTTTCAAAATTCCTCTGTTGAGAATTCTCTGTTTAGATCTGTACCCCATTATATGATATTTTAATGGTTAATTTCTGGAGTTCTTCACATATTTTAGAGATCAGTCCTCTGTCAGACATACAGTTAGTGAAGATCTTTTCCTACTCTGTAAACTGCCGTTTTGTCTATCGACTGTGTATTTTGCCTTACAGAAGCTTTTCAGTTTTAGGAGGTGCCATTTATTAATTGTCAATCTCAGCATCTATGCTACTGATGTCATATCCAGGAAGCAATCTCCTGTGCCAGTGCATTCAAGGCTACTTTCTACTTTCTCATCTAGCAGGTTTAGTGTAACTCGATTTATGTTCAGGTTTTTGATTCACTTGGAATTGACGTTTCTGCATGGTGATAGATATGGATCTATTTGCAATCTTCTACATGTTGACATCCAGTTATGCCAGCATCATTTGTTGAAGACGCTTTCTTTTTTACACTGTACAATTTTGGATTCTTTGTCAAAAATCAAGTGTTCATAAGTGTGTGGATGTATGTCAGGTTCTTCGATAAATTCCACTGATCCATGTTTCTGTTTTTATGCCAATACCAAGCTGTTTTTTTTTCCACTATAGCTCTATAGTAGACTTGAAGACAGTGATGGTGACGCCTCTGGAAGTTCATTTATTGTACAGGATTGTATTGAAGTTGAGTATTGTTATTTCAGGGTCTGTGAAGAATTGTGTTGGGATTTTGATGGGAATTGCACTGAATCTTTAGACTGCTTCTGGTAAGATTGCCATTTTTACAATGTTAATCCTACCTATGCAAGATTATGGGAAATCTTTCCATTTGCTGGTATCTTCTTCAATTTCTTTCTTCAAAGACTTAAAGTTCTTGTCATACAGGTCCTTCACTTATTTGGTTACAGTTACCGGAAGCTATTTTATATTATTTGTGGCTATTGTAAAGGGTGATGTTTCTCTGATTTCTTTCTCAGTCTGTTTTTCATTTTTAAATAGGAGAGCTACTGATTTTTTTTAGTTCATCTTGTATCCCACCACATTACTAAAGGTGTTTATCAGCTATATGTGGTGATATTTTATCTGTGTTCCCCAATAAAATTTATCTCAGGATCAGAGGAAAAACAGGGCTGCCAGCCAATAGTAGTAAAACAATAGTCATGCAAGTTAGCACACGCCCTTAATCCGTTTGTTTCTCTGTGACTCCAAGGTCACATTGGGAGCTAGCGGAAGGGGGCGGAGGCACACGCCTTTAATCCCAGCGTCAGCCATAGAGTTCTAGAGGTCCATGCAGACAAGACAGGAAGTGTTGTAGCTTGGTGAGGATAGGAAATGAGTTAGCAGAATGGACAGGCATAAAAAGCCGGGTTAGACAGGAAGTCGCTCTCTTCTCTTTGCTTCACTCCTTGGAAGTAGAGGCAGCTTTGGTGAGGTGAGGCTAGTGGTGGCTTGCTCCTAATTCCTCTGATCTCTGTCAGATTTTCACCCCTATTTCTTGTTCTGTGTGTTTATTAATAAGACTGGTTAGAAATTCATCTTACAGCTGTAGGAGTTCCCTGGTAGAATTTTTTGGGTAGCATGTGTACTATCATATCATCTGCAAATAGCAGAATTGAATTCTTTTCCTATTTGTATCCCCTTGATCTCCTTTTGTTGTCTTATTTCCCCTTGATCTCCTTTTGTTGTCTTATTACTCTAGCTAGAATTTTGAGTACTATATTGAATAGATATGGAGAAAATTGTCTTGTTTCTGATTTTAGTTGAATCACTTTGAGTTTCTTTCAATTTAATTTGTTGGCTATCAGCTTGCTGTAAATTGCTTTTGTTATATTTAGATATGTTCCTTGTATTCCTGATCTCTCCACGACCTTTATCATGAAGGGGTGTTGGATTTTGTCAAAGGCTTTTTCAGCCTCTAATGAGATGATCCTGTGCTTTTTTTTTTTCAATTTATTTATATAGTGGATTGCATTTACAGATTTTTAGTGTTGAACCATCCTTGCATCTCTGGAATGAAGGCTACTTGATCATGGTGGATGATTTTTTGATGTGTTCTTAGATTCAGTTTGACAGTATTGTATTGACTATTTTTGCATCAATGTTCATGAGGGAGATTGGTCTCTATTTCCCTTTCTTTGTTACATCTTTGTGTTATTTGGATATCAGGGTAACTGCAGCCTCTTAAAAAGAGTTTGGCAGTATTCCTTCTGCTTCAATTGTGTGGAACAACTTGAGGAGGAGGATTGGTATTAACTCTTCTTTGAAATTCTGGTAGAATTCTGTGCCGAAACCTTCTGGCCCTGGGCTTTTTTTAGATGGGAGACTTTTAGTGACTGCTTCTTTTTCCTGAGGGGTTATTGGTGTATTTAAATTGTTTATCTAGTCTTGATTTAATTTTTGTATGTGGTACCTATCCAGATAATTGTACATTTCTTTTAGGTTTTCCAATTTTGTGGAATATGTGTTTTTGAAGTATGACCTAAAGATTCTTAGGATTTGCTCTCTGTCNTTATGTCCCCCTTTTCATTTCTGATTTTGTTAATTTGGATATTCTCTGTCTGCCTTTTGGTTACTTTGGATGAGGGTTTGTCTATTTTATTGATTTTCTCAAAGAACCAACTCTTTGTTTCATTTATTCTTTGTAATGTTCTCTTTGTTTCTATTTTATTGATTTCAGACTTCAATTTGATTATTTCCTGTCATCTACTCCTCCTGGGTAAGTTTGCTTCTTTTTGTTCTAGAACTTTCAGGTGTGCTGTTAAGTCACTAGTATGAGAGTTCTCCATATGCTTTATGTAAGCACTTAGTGCTATGAACTTTCCTCTTAGCACTGCTTTCATAGTGTCTTATAAGTTTGTGTATTTTGTGCCTTCATTGACATTGAATTCTAGGATGTCTTTAGTTTCTTTATTTCTTCCTTGATCCATTGGTGATTCAGTTGATTATTGTTCAGTTTCCATGAGTTTGTAGGCTTTCTGTAATTTGTGTTGTTGTTGAATTCTAACTTTCAGCCATGGTGATATGATAAGATACAGAGGGTTATCCCAAGTTTTTATATCTGTTGAGATTTGCTTTGTGACTGAGTAGGTGGTCAATTTTAGAGAAGGTTCCATGAGGTGCTGAGAAGAAGGTATATTCTTTTGTGTTTGGGTGAAATGTCCTATAGATATCTGTTAATCCCATTTGAGCAATAACATTTGTAATTTCCCTTATTTCTCTAAGTTTCTGTCTTTCAGACCTGTAGATTGGTGAGAGTAGGGTATTGAAGTCTCTCACTATTAGTGTGTGGGTATTAATGTGTGATTTGAAATTNAGTAATGTTTCTTTTACTAATGTGAGAGCACTGGTGTTTGGGGTATAAATGTTTAGAATTGTGACTTCATCTTGATGAATTTTTTCCAGTGATGAATATAATCTGTCCTCCATCTCTTTTGATTAATTTTAGTTTGAAGTCTATTTTGTTAGATATAAACCAGTTTGCTTCTTAGGTCCATTTGATTGAAAAAATTTTCCCAACCTTTTAGTCAGAGGTAATATCCATCTTTGCAGTTGAGGTGTGTTTTTTGTATGCAGCAGAAGGATGGGTCCTGTTTTTGTATTCATTCTGTTAGCTTATGTCTTTTTGTAGGCAAATTGAGTCCATTGAATCTAAAAGATATTAATGACCAGTGATTGTTACTTCCTGTTATTTTTTTGTTTTTGTTGTTGGTGGTTGTACTGTGTGTCTCTGTGTGTGTGTGTGGGGGGTGTTCCCCTTCTTTGGAATTTGCTAGTATGAGATTTTTCTATTGCCTGTGTTTTTATGAGTGCAGCTAACTTCCTTGGGTTGGAGTTTTCCTTATAGTACTTTCATAGGGCTGGATTTTTGGATAGGTATTATTTAAATCTGTT
Source organism: Neotoma lepida (assembly GCA_001675575.1). Classification (NCBI taxonomy): domain Eukaryota; kingdom Metazoa; phylum Chordata; class Mammalia; order Rodentia; family Cricetidae; genus Neotoma; species Neotoma lepida. The sequence goes on from LZPO01076591.1 coordinate 9,881, forward strand.
TTTGTAGTGGAATATCTTATTTTCCCCGTTTATGATGATTGAGAGTTTTTCTGGGTATAGTAGTCTGGGCTGGCATCCACCATCTCTTATTCTCTACAAATTGTCTGAATGTCAGAGTCTTCATTGAGAAGTTGGGTGTAATTCTGATAGATTTGCCTTTATATGTTACTTGGCCTTTTTCCTTTGTAGCTCTTAATATTTTTTTCTTTATTCTGTATATTTAGTTTTTGATTANTTTGGTCCAGTCTATTTAGCGTTTGGTAAGCTTCTTGTATTTTCATAAGCATGTCCTTCTTTAGCTTTGGAAAGTTTTCTTCTAGGATTTTTAAAGTGTATTTTCTATGCCTTTGAGCTGGAATTCTTCTCCTTCTTCTACCCCTATCATTCTTAAGTTTGGTCTTTTCATGGTGTCACCGATTTTCTGGGTGCTTTGTGTTAGAATTTGTTGGACTTAACATTTTCTTTGACCAATGAATCTATTTCCGCTATCATACCTTAAATGCCTGAGATTCTCTCTTCCATCTCTTGCATTGTCTTGGATATGCTTGTATATGTTGTTCCTGTTCATCTACCCAGATTTTCTATTTCCAGAATTCCCCCAGTTTCTCTTTTCTTTATTGCTTCTATTTCAATTTTTTAAGTCTTGAGCTGGTTCCTCACATGTTTGCTTATTTTTTCTTGGCTTTCTTAATGAGATTTATTGATGTCTTCTAGTTTTTTTTTTGTCTTTTCCTCAATTTCTTTAAGGGAATTTTCATTTCCTCTTTACAGGCCTCTATCATCTTCATAAAGTTATTTTTATGGTCATTTACTTCTCCTTCATCTGCACTGGGATGTTCAGTTCTTGCTGTTGTAGAATCACTAGGTTGGTGGTGCCATATTGCTCTTTATGCTGTTGAAGGTACTTATTATACACTGTCATTTACCATCTGGGTTTGGGATAACTATACGAAAAGGTGTTGATTCTTGTGATGCCTTTTTCTGATGGGTCTTTTGTTCCTTTATTGTCTGTTTCTGTTATTGTGTTTTTTGGCCTGGATGGTCAAGGGTTCCGGTGATTGACTGGTTGTCAGGTCCAGGAGGATCAACTTGGCTGAGGTTTGTGGGGGTTTGGCCTTAATCAGGTGTATTGTCCAGTTCTTCTCGCTGGTGTGGCCTTTACTTGTACTTATGGGGTCTTTTCTTCCAACTGGTGTGGGATGTGCCTGTGCTTATGAAATCTGTTCTTCCAACTAGAGTAGGTTTTGCCTGTGGCTGTTGTTCCAACTGATGTGGATGGCACTTATGCCTACAGGATCTGCTGATGTAGCTGGAGACTGGCTATTAACAGAGAGGATGCTCTTCTTCCTATTGGTGCAGGTGGTGTTTGTGCCTCTAGAAGTTCTTCTTCCAAATGGTGGGGTGGTGCTTATGCCTCTAGGGGCTGCTCTTCTTCCAATTGTTTGAGATGGTGCTAGTGTCTCTATGGGCACTTTGTTGCAGGTGGTGCTTGTAGGGGCTGCTGATTTTGTGGAGGATGGTTGGCCAGGGGAAGGATGATTTGTTCAATGGGTTTGGGCGATGGAGTGGGTCTTGTAGGTTACAGAGTCCCAAGAGTGGCAGTGATGGTGGAGTGGCCTGACTACAGGAGTCTTACCTGCTGGACTGCTGCTAGGTCTGAGATGGGAGAGCAAAGGGCACAGGATGTTTCATGGAGCTTAGTGCCTAAGGATTGGGGCAGTTTAAGCTTGTCTCTTTATGATATACCACTTTGCTATGTACTAATATTCCAAATATTGTGAAATAAACTTGACAATGAATTTTTAGTATAATATATTTCTCTTTACACAAAACTGTACAAAATGAAGAAAGAAAGGCCCCAGCATATGGTTAGAAACCCCAAGTAGAAAGAAAACCTCTCTTTTGAACTTGTCTTTATTTGGCATGCTGAGATTTTATTAACAACCAAGGCCCATGCAGTGTAGTTAGACTGAAGAGGAATAGGATGTATACTTTCTTTCAGTCTCTGTGTACAGGTGAACATGAAAGAGCAAAGGAAATAATGAATCTATATGATGTCTTGAAAATGGAAGAGTTTGGATGCACCTCAATTCAGAAGTTTAAAGTGGAAAATACAAATCTGGATACTTATTTTCTTAGAACTATGCTTATATGTTCCTTGGAATGTCTTCTGTTATTCAAAGGTACATTTAATAGTGTTTTTATGGAGGGGCAGTGGGTGGAAAAATTGAGGCAAATCAAAACAAGACATTAATTTAGGCAGGAGAGGCCTTTATACAAACTGTAGAGCTAAGATCATCATTACAGACCAGCCCGTTAAAAAAAATGTGTGCTGTATTTTCTCATTTGTCAATGCAGGGAAATATTTGTTTCTTGTTCTTCTAGCAGAAGGAATAGGAAAGACTGACAAATGTATTAAAAAGAAATGATTTACGCTTACTTGTAGGAGTTTAGCTCTGACCTGTTGAAGGGTTCTGGGAGGGGGGAGTAGTGAAGAATTAGGAAGTATTAGATAGAAATATAGACAGAGATGACCAGCAATACAGAGACACAAGATAGCTTTGGGAGGGCCCTGGGTCAATACCCAGTCGCTTTGACTTCATTCATGACGGGCTTTTTATACATCAGCAAAAGGAGGGGAAAAAGACATTCCCCTTTCAAGGTCAAGGTATAAAGTACCAACAAGTGTAGACCCTTCAAAACACCTGGTAAACATGCCCTTGGCCAAATTATCCCATTATGCAGCCCTGCTGGGCAAAGCAAACTCAGACTTTCTGACCTTGAGTAAGGACTTACTAGGGAGCCTCTCTGGGCCCCCACACTTACCTTATGTCTTTTTTTTTCAAAAACAAACAAACAAACAAACAAAAGAACAAAAAACCAGCCAGAGAAGATGAGAGCTCAGTCTTGGGACCCTTTCTAAACCTCTTCTCCTCTAACTCTCAAATCCACTGTGATTTCTACCCATGTCAATGAGAAGCATTTTCTCTGCTTCTATGATTAAAATCTTCTGTAATCAAAATCCTTGCTTTATNGCTCTCTTATCTTGTCCCATCATCTCATCTGACAGTGGATGGGGCGTGCCCAGTAGGGAACTCCAAATGCCCATCAGAGCAGTCCACTTAGAAGAAATCCCAGGACCCTGGACCATCCAACCCAAGGCTATGGTTCAATGGGATTTTTGTGACATGTGTAAAAGTAGAATATATAAGAAAATACTAGTGGTCATGACTCCATTTCAAATGTAATTATTACCTATAGTATACACAGTTTAGAAAGCATAATGTACAAGTAACATGAAAACAGAGATTTGCAGTGTAATTTGCATACTCGACTTAACACATCACTAAACAAACTCTCCTTATGATTAGACTGTGGGGAATATTGCAGAATCATTTCACTTGCAATCTAGAAGCAAAGGAGATATATACTTTATCGTTCCTAAAACTTACTGACAACAAAGTGTGTCTGCAAAGACATCAGACAATTCTTTATGTGATGTAGATATTGCCACGATTCAATCTTTCTAGGGAAAATGTATTTTACATAATGGAATTGAATCAAATACTACACAAGGTGACTTTATTTTTTAAAGAACTTCCATCTTTGTTGTTGATTGTTTTTGCTCTTTTTTTGTGGCAGGCCAACCAGCTCCCAAATAAATACTCACATGGACTCTTATTCTTACTTACAAATGCCCGGCCTTAGCTTGACTTGTTTCTTGTCAGCTTTTCTTAACTTTAAATTGTCCCATCTACATTTGACCTCAGTGCTTTTATCTTTTTCTATTCCTTTATAACTTTTCTTTCATTCTTACTCCTTGTCTGACTGTACGGCTGGGTGGCTGGCCCCTAGCATCCTCCTTTCCTTTTTCTCTTGTTCTGTGTTTTTTTTCCTCCCAGATTTCTCATACTATTTACTCTCTCTGCCTGCCAACCCTGCCTATCCTTTCTCCTGCTTTGCCATTGGCCATTAAGCTCTTTATTAGAAGATGATCAGGTGTTTTAGACAGGCAAAGGAACACAGCTTCATGGACTTAAACAAATGCAACATAAAAATCAAAACACATCTTTACATCATTAAACAACTGTTCCACAGCATAAACAAATGTAACACATCTTAAAATAGTATTATACAACACATCTTAGTCCAAAATATAAGGCATATATATGTAGCCAGTCACAAGATCAAGAGCAAACTAATGAAATGAGCTCTTATGATTATGAAAAGTAATTGGAGTACATCATATTAATTCCAATGGTAGGACCTCAAAACCCAAATAGAATCTCTAATCACAGACTATTATTTACTATGGATGATGATTTAAAAATTTTAAATGAGATTTTTCCTATAGATAGTCACAATCATTTTCTATCATTTGTCTCACATATAGACACAGACACAGACACAGACACACAGACACACACACACACACACACACACACACACACACACACACACACAGGAAGTTCTTAGAAGTTTGTACCTAGCACGTGATATTACTCTTGACTCTAAAACTAGAGCAATGAACAAACAGCATTTCTGAAATTTAGGTGGTAGCTTCATAATGTTGAAAATAAATCCATAATCCATACAACATATTATAATGAAGAATTAAACAAGCAGGAACTAATCTTCAAATAAATAATGAAATATAAAAATGTAATGTTCCTTACATGTTTATTATATCTGAATTATAACTTAATATTTATTATATGTACTTGTACCATATTGAAATTTACAACTGCTAATATTTATGTGTAATATGTAACTTGTGATATATCATTGAGCAATTTGGACATCTTATAATTTGGAAGTTTGTTTAACTATTAGGTTTCAGATTTATTTATGTATAAGTCTTATATAAAATTCTTGTATAGTACAAAACTGGAAAGAATAATACAGATTAAAAATGCATTTCTACTCAATTTCAAATACAGAATACCATCACTGCGTGATTAATTGGTTTTAGGTCTATGGGCACAAAAAGTAAATAACTTAGAGAACTAAAATTTGAGACACATGATTGACGTTGANTAAGTGAAAGTTTTCTCGTCTTATTCCCCATGTCACTCCGCTGCTTTTCTTTTAGTTTGTACCTTCTAGGATTCCGTGCTTGTCTACCTGTTCTACTATATAGGTTAAAACATATTCCAGAAATCTTATCTCCATATGCCCAGAATTCCTTTGTAATTATCTTATAGTAATTTTACCTATCCAATGTCAATATCTTTAGCAATATCCATAAAATTATTTGGCACACACTAATATTAAAGGCACCTCCAAGTACCATCAACATCTGGGAGAATTTTCACTACCCTCTAGCAGTACTTCTCCACATCATCTTTACAGAATTTAAATGAGTATCACTTGCCTTTTTGGAGAGAAAACATTTTGTAAAAACAGACAGTGAGAAGCCCTGCTCTAAATTTTCTTCTTTGTCATTCACTCTTAGGGATGATGGGAAGGGATGTTTTTATGTACTGAGTTTTGAGTTTTCTGTGCTTATTTACATGAGTATCTGGTAGTATTTTACTATTACTTTATAACTGGGTTTTCCTCTGTGAACAGTAGAAAAACTACTGGATTCTTGGAGAGGTTCTTTTCAGTATAAAGAACAAAAATATTCATGTATAACCTGAAGGTTGATAATGAGGACCTAGTATAAAATTCATTTTTAGAGTTCCTCCAATGAACCCTCAGGCATAATAAAATGAGAAGAATAAATCCTGATTATATTCTTTATTGATATTAAATTCATTGTCCTTTATTTTAGCATTCTAATTAATATTTTATAACTCTAAGTAGTAAATTTTAATTGTTCCATCCATTTTATCTCAATTTCTATCACATTTAATTAAATGACATAATAAAAGGCAAAATATTGTAAGAAATTGCCATGAGATTTTTAAGAAAATTNCATTTAAATATTCAAATTGAATAAATTATCATAAATGGAATAATTAAAGGTTTTAAAAATCTACAGGTTTTAAACATGATATATCAATAGATATTAACTTTGACAGGTATAGCATGCCTGTTTTATACTTATAATTATATATTGTAGTGAGTTAGAATTCTTAGAGAAATGAAAATATAATAAAAGTTTTTCTTACACTTTAAAGAATAGAAACTTAAATATTACATATGGGTAGATGTGTATGCTTATTTATCTAGATTTTGTATGTGGATGAGTGTATGTGTGTGTGTCTCGGTCAGCCTGTTGGTCTGTTTGTGTATCTATCTAAATTTGACTATTGATTCTTTGCATGGAAAAAATTATCAGGAAGTGTGGCACTGAGAATGAGGTTTGAAATTTCAAAATCCCACCCCAGATCCAGTCTCTCTGACTGTGGATCAGGTTAGGTGCTCTCAGCTACTACTCCAGTGCCATACCTGTGTGCTTTCCACCACAATGGTCATGGAATCTACTACCCTCTGGAACCATGAGCTCCAAATTAAATGTTTTGTTTCTAAGAGTTGCCTTGGTCATGTGTCTCTACATCATAATAGTACAGGAAACAAGACAACTTCCATGTGCCTGTCACAGTGTGTGTGAACACACAAGCATGGACACCTGTGTACACAGACCTAATTATGTACCTAAACTGATAAATAATCATTAAAAAGTGCTATGCTTAATTACAAATATATTTTAGAAGACTGGGAATAAATTATCATAAATGGAATAATTAAAGGTTTTCTTTTAAATCCTTTGTGGATGTTTATTTTTCTGCAGACAAATCCTTTGAGGGTGGATTTTATTCAAGTTATTGTTTGCTCTTTTAAGCATTCCAAGTATATGTGATTATTGCAAAATGCTTGAATAGTTCATATATTAAGAAATTCTGTAAACAATTCCTCTGAGTCTTCTTTTTTNTGATGCCATGCTGAATTTTCTTGGTCCACTGTTTTTAAAAACTTACTCTGTTTCTGAATTCAGCATGAAAATGAGACCAAGCATGTACCTTTGAGAACAAACAGTTTTGTCCTCTGAAGAACTGAAATGATTTGTTTACATTCCATTCTAAATTACATAGTTTAGAAGTACATGGTTGTTTTGTATTTAATAACTTTCAAGATAAATATTCTGCTTNTTCCAAAACCATTGATGATACTGAACTCATAATCATTTCATATATTTGTATATGCATTGTGTGACACATAAATAATGATTTAGATAACAATTTCATAGATACTTTTCAATTTCCTGAACATATAAGGAAAACAATTTTATGAGAATTTTGTATCATTTAGAAATCATGCTTTTCAATTATTTCAGCTAATCATTTACCTAGTTACTTTATTGTAATATTTTTGTTTTCTTACTCCCTAGGCAATACATAATAACAATTGTTCACTTAGCATTTATATTAGTAGTACGTTATAATCTAGAGATACTTTAAATTCTAACAAAAGCTGTGAACATTTCACATATGGCTTACAAACAATNGCTCTGCATCTTTACCTAGGGACCTACACATCCTCAAACTTTGATACTTATGGGATATCTGGAAATAGCCCTTCCCTCCAGCATTTGGAAGGATAACAGCACACTGCCAATTAGATGAGAGCCAATATAATCCTTTCTGTGCAACACTCTTTCTGAAACTGATTATCAACTTTATTAATAATCTCATCTAAAATGTTTTTATTCTATATATTTTTTATTTTTTTATTTTTTATATTTTATATTATTTTTTAATGTTCATAAAATTATTGGCTGAAACATTAAATAGTATATAATACACTTTATTCTAAGATGCAAAATTTTCTAAATATATGCAGATAGCAGTAAGAGACTTATAATTGCAGATACATTATCTTTTTAATTTTACGGTTGCATATTAATTATGCAGATTTCAAAAGACAACCAATAATGTTACAATCTAGATTGGGCTCTTTTCAAACCTGTATATGTTACAATCTAGACTGGGCTCTTTTCAAACCTGTATATAAGTCTCCTGTGACCTTAGAATTAATTTTTATTTTAAGATAGAGACTTTGCCATGGTTATTAAGCTAAAATGAGTTCATTAATGTGGGCTTTAANGTAATGTGGGAGGCACTCATAAGAAAGAAAAATTTTACACTACCTCACAGAGGGCAACTATGGAATGANACAGGTAGAAGGCATCCATCTCCAAATCAAAGGAGCTAGCCATACTGACATCCTGATGTCACAGTCTGAGCCTCTAAAACTGCTTGTGTTACATAGTGTGGTATTTGGCCATGGCAGCCCTAGGAGACAAATTAAACATTTGATCGCCAGTAACAAAAAACTTAAACATTTTGAACTATGACATTTTTGTGTAAACTCTTATTGCTATAAACTTTTTCCTTACAACTGTCTTCATTTTCTCTCATAAATATGNTATGTTGTACTTTCATCTTTTTTTTCCAATTCTAGGAATTAAAAAAAATTACCACTTAATTTCTCTTTTTCCCCAATTTTTATCCAGAAATGTACTGTAGTTTCTTGGACTTGTCTACTACTACTATCTGCCATTTCAAATTTTGTAGAAATTTGGCTTCTTTTTTTTATGGTCAGATATAATGTAGGATGCTATTTCAATTTACCAAAACCTGTTGATTCTTTTTTTGTGCCTTAATATATTTTCAATTTTCTAAGAAGTATTGCAGCTAAGAAAAAGAAAATGCATTCTTTAGTGTGTGGTTGGAATGTCCTATAAATGTGTCTTAGATACATTAGATATAATATCATTTAACTTCAGAATTTTTCTATTTATATTTTTCTAGATGACCTGTCTATTGGTAAGAGTAGGGTACTGAAGTTCTTATCACTATGTTGGAGTCAATCTGCATTTTTAAATCCAATACTGTTTCTTTTACAAAATTCAGTGTCCCTCTGGTACATACATATTCAGGATAGTAGTAATCTCTTGGTGGAACTTTCCTTTATTTGAAGTATACTTTTTTCCAGATATTACAACAACTATACCTGCTTGTCTCTGTGTTCAATTTGTTTGAAATTCCTTTCCATCCTTTTACCCTAGGAGATGACTATTGTAGATGGTTAGGTGTGCTTCTTTAAGGCAGGAAAACGATGGAGCCTTTCTGACCCAGGACATNAAGCTGTATTTTTTTAAGGGAATTGAGACTGAATATTGAGAATTATTATTGAGCAATGTTTACCAATTTTTGTTGTCGTGGTATTATTTTCTTAAAATTCTTCTGATGAACAATGCTGGAATTATACATTATTTATGCTTTCTTGGCATGTTTAATCTTCTCTTCAGACAGATGTGTTGCTTCTAGAATCTTCCATAGAACTGAATGAGTGGAAATAAATTTCTTATATCTGTTTTTATCATAAAATAGTTTTTTTTTCATACTTCTACTTCGACTGTTTCTAAACGTGACTATTTGGAGTTCTGGAAGAGATTCCATGAAGCACAGTGGCGAGGGGCATAACAGCCAGCTTGGTGTGGAACTGGGTNGGGAGAACTATCTGGAGGTCTGGGTCTGACTCCATGTGGCCCTAGTCAGGCCAGGGTAGAGTGGCTGATAGTAGGTGGACCAAAATGGTCTGAATTTGACCTTGGAGTTCCTGGTTAATTTCCTATTTAAAGTCAATGTTTTACCACAAGGAAATCCAATGTTAAAGTAGATGAAGTTTACTTCTTACAATATAAACTCATGGCTTTTAGGCAACTTTCAGCAACTCCTTCTAAACTTCAGAATAATTTTCAAAGAAGTCTTTAATAGAGAGATATATACCTATAAATATTGCAGGGGAAATGACATCACACTAAAGAAAGCTACCGTAGCAAAACAAAGCAAGAACTATCAGCTTCCATAANACACACACTGGGATATCTAGACTTGTTTATTCCCACATCACTCAAACTCCAAAGGCAAAACCATCATCACAAATACTGAGTACCTCCTTAACACCATGTACTCTATCCTTTATGTGTAATATTTACCACTAAAATCCATTGGTGTACACAAGCCATTCCTTTGAATGATATTATAAATTACCACATGATTCCCCATCTAAGTTCTTTTTTTACACCTGATCCTCGTGTCCAATGTAATTTTTATTGAAATCGGCATCCCCTATTAATGGGTGAGGCAGAATTTACTATTACGAGGATGGTGTATATCATGTTNATTAATTATTGACTTTCTGACTTTCCCTGGTGTCACTTTTATTCTCTAGAAACTCTAACATATTGGTTTAGATTTGTTTCCACTTTACCAAATGTCAAAGTTCCTCAAAATCATGAATCATGAATTTTTTGTCACAACAATATCCATAGAGCATATGTGGCAAGCAGAGCCAACAAAATTAAGATGTGGACCCTTCCCTGCTTCACTTGAACCTGCCTTGATATCCTGCCCAACATGAGGCCATGGGACTGAAAGTCCTAATTATATAGTTCATAAACTGTTGGAGAGATCAGTCCATATTTATACTTATAGCTTCTGCTACATAATAAATTGAAAAAATAAACAGAAATGTTTACCATTTGCTTCAAATTTTGTAANCAATATAATTTTGAGGTTCTAGGGAGATTCTAAAACACCTATAAATATCAAATAAAAGTAAAATATATTTTTAAAATAAGAAATGCAATTTTGAAACTCAGACTATATTTGGTTTCAACTCTTGTACTTCCTAACTTTTAAATCTTCTAGCACCGTTTTACTGTACCTAACTTACTCTCCTTTTTCAACAACCTCCCAAACCCTGATCCTCAATATCTATATGCCTTTATACAGGGATCTCTACAATATATTTTATTATTCTTCTCCAGACTTTACAGAAGTCTTTTCTTAAATTTTCTGGGCAAGAAATGCATATCTAAAGAGTTTAGGTTTTTCTTAGAATTCAATTCTTATTTAATATGCCTACAACTTTCTTCTTTGTTTTAGGCCATTCAGTAACTTTATAAGACAGTCCTGATTAACAAAGCTTGTGGAACCTAGAAGATATTGTTTTGTCTTGATATTGATTATTTTTGAAATGACATTTCACACTCTAGCCTAGCTTGCTTGAATCTTATGTGCTTTCTAGACTGAGCATGGACTCTTGGTAATCCTCTTTCCCCAAGGTCCAANGTGTCAAGATTATAGGCATGAACCAGCAGATCTGGCAAAAAGCTATAGATTTGAAATATAAAAATGTTTTAGGTGATAAATGTTCAGCCTGTATTTGAAAGTGAATNTCTTGGCTGTGATGATTTATTTAAGGAGAAACATTATATTCTGACCACTCAGTAAAAGGATTATAGAAGTCATAAGGGTTGGAGTCACCACAAAAATATGATCCATATAATCAACTAAGCAGAGCTCACAGTGGCTCAAAAAGACTGAAGCCAAAATCACGAAGCCTGTATGGGTCTGANNTTAGTCCTCTGAATATATGTTATGCACATAGTGGCCTTGTGGGACTNCTAACAGTGGGAGTGGGGTGTTTCTGACTATTTTGTCTGCTCTTGGGAAATTCTTCTTCCTACTTCATTGCCTCACCTAGTCTTGATATGAANGTAAGTGCCCAGTCTTATTTTAGCTTATTATGTCATGTTTGGGTGATTGAAATTGCCTTTAATCTGTAATTGCTTTTGATAGGATAGTTATTTACACATTATTAATTCTCCCAATCTATGAACATAGATGTCTTTTCATTTTCTAGTTTTTTTTCTCCTTCAGATATTTCAAGTTTTCATTGTAGAGCTCTTTGATCTCCTCTGTTAGNTTTATTTCAAGATACTTTTGCCTTTGAAACTTGTAAATGGATTATATATATGGTCGGTCTCTCTCTTGGTGTGCTGGTTTTCAGTGTATAAGAGTGACGTTATTTTTGTACACTGATTTTGTACTCTGCCACTATACTGACATTGCCAATTGTTTCTAGAAGTGATGGAATTCTTGGGATCTTTTAAGGATAATCACATGTCATCTGAAAATATGGACAATTTGACTTCTTTTTCTATTTGTATGTCTTTAATTGTCTTCTCATAGCTCATTGTTTCAGCTATTGCTTCTAGCATTATATANAAAAAGAGTTGCAATCATGGCAGCCCTCTCTCATTCCTGATTTTAATGGGATTCTTTTGAGTTTTCCTCAACTGAGAATAATGGTGGCTCTGGAATTGTCATATATAAACTTCATTGTCTTGATGTATGTTTTTTGAAGTCCTATTCTATCTAGAACTTTTATCATGAAAGAATGTAGGATTTTGTCTCAGACTTTTTCTGATTTCAATGCCATAATTACAATAAATACAAGAAATGCAATGTACTAATGGCCCTGCTAAAACAGTTCGCACACATAACATTTTANCAGCTTTTTCCATAACTTATTACTTGTTAATTTCATATATGAATACAATGTATTAGATAGCATCCAATCCCCACTCTCTACATTCAACTAGTCCCAGAGCCCTAGAACTTTAACTAATTATCCCCTTNTTTTCCTGCTACTTTTTCTTCTACTTTCATTCTCCTGCTTTTTTCTTGCTTTTTTAAAAAAGATTTTCTATTCATTTTACATACCAAACATAGATCCCCCTTTCCTCCTTCCCCCTCAACCCACCCTCCCATTCCTACCTCCTCCAAAGCAAGGTCTCCCATGGAGAGTTCCCAGAACCTGGTACACTCAGTTGAGCGAGGTCCAAGACCCTCCTCTCTGCACCAAGGGTGCGACAGGTGTCCCACCATAGGCACTGGGCTCCAAAAAGCCAGCTCATGCACCAAGAATGGATCCCGATCCCATTGCCTGGGGTCCCCTAAACAGTTCAAGCTAAACAACGGTCTCAAGTATCCAGAGGGCCCAGTCCAGCACCATGGGGGCTCCACAGCTGTTGGTCCACCATTCATGCATTTCCACTAGTTTGGCTGGCCATCTCTGTATATTTTCCCATCATGATCTCCGTGCCATTTGCTCGTAGAATGTCTCCTCTCTCTCATCAATTGGACTTTTGGAGCTCGACCTAGTGCCCGGCCATGGATCTCTGAATCTGCTTCCATCAGTCTCTGGATGAGGGCTCATGGGAGCTGCTTAGCTATTGGTCTACAGTTCATGCNTCTCCACTAGTTTGGCTGGCCATCTTTGTATACCTTCCCATCATGATCTCATTGTCCCTTGCTCATAGAAGCCCTCCTTTCTCCTNTTCATTGGACTCCTGGAGCTCAGCCTGGTGCCTGGCTGTGGATCTCNNCATCTGCCTCCATCAGTCTCTGAATGAGGGCTCTATGATGACAGGGTATTCATCCATGTGATCACTGGAGTAGGCCAATTCAGACTCCCTCTAGATTATTTCCAGTAGTCCAATGTGGAGTAATTGTTGTGGATTCTGGGGAACCTCCCTAGCATTCTGTTTCTCCCTATTCCCATGAT
>LZPO01076591.1:25673-37278 GCA_001675575.1 Neotoma lepida
GCATTTCTCTTTCTTTGTTGGATCTTTATGTGGTTTGAGTATCAGGATAACTGTAACCTTGAAAAAAGAGTTTGGTAATGTTCCTTCTGTTTCTATTATGTGGAACAATTTGAGGAGTATTGGAATTAGCTCTTTGAAATTTTGGTGGAATTCTACACTGAAACCATATGGTTCTGGGCTTCTTTTGGTTGGGAGACTTGTAATGACTGTTTCTATTTCCTTAGGGGTTATTGATCTATTTAAATATTTTACCTGGTCTTGATTTAACTTTGGTATGTAGTACCTATCCAGAAAATTGTCTATCTCTTTCAGATTTTCTGATTTTGTGGAGTACAGGTTTTTGAAGTATGACCTGATGATTCTCTGGATTTCCTTGTTGTGTATTGTTATGTCTCTCTTTTTATTTATGATTTTGTTAATTTCGATGCTCTCTCTCTGCTTTTTGGTTAATTTGGAAAAGGGCTTGTCTATCTTGTTAATTTTTTCAGAGAACCAACTCATTGTTTCATTGAGTCTTTGTATTCTTCTCTTTGTTTCTATTAAATTGATTTCCGCCCTCAATTTGATTATTTCCTGTCATCTATTCCTCCTGGGTGAAGTTGCTCCTTTTTGTTCTAGAGCTTTCAGGTNTNCTGTGAAATCACTAGCAAATGCAATTTCTCCATCTTCTTTATGTGGGCATTTAGTGCTATGAATTTTCCTCTTAGCACTGTTTTCATTTTGTCCCATAAGTTTGTGTATGTTGTACTTTCATTTTCATTGAATTCTAGGAAATCTTTGATTTCTTTCTTTCTTTCTTCCTTGATCCATTGGTGATTCATTTGGGCATTATTCAGTTTTCATGAGATTGTAGGCTTTTTTTGTCGTTGTTAAAATCTAACTTTAAGCCATGCTGGTCCAATANAATACAGGAAGTTATTCCCATTTTTTTGTATCTATTGAGATTTGCTTTGTGACTGAGCATGTGGTCAATTTTAGAGAAAGTTCCATTGGGTACTGAGAAGGTATATTCTTTTGTGTTAAGGTGGAATGTTCTGTAGATATCTATCAAGTCCATTTGAGTCATGACTTCTGTTAGGTCCCTTATTTCTCTATTAAGTTTCAATCTCGCAGATCTATCCAGTGGAGAGAGTGGGGTGTTGAAATCTCCCACTACTAGTGTGTGGGGTTTGATGTGAGATTTAAGCTTTAGTAATGTTTCTTTTACAAATATGAGTGCCTTTGTATTTGAGTCATAATTGTTCAGAATTGAGACTTCATCTTCTTGGATTTTCCCTGTGATAAATATGTAATGTCCTTCCCGATCTCTTTCGATTTATTTTAGTTTGAAGTCTATTTTATTAGATATTATAATAGCTACACCAGCTTGTTTCTTAAGTCCATTTGTTTGGAAAGTCTTTTACAAGCCTCTCACTCTGAGGTAGTGTCTGTCTTTGAGGTTGAGGTGTATTTCTTGTATGCAGAAGTAGTATGGATCATGCTTTCGCATCCATTCTGTTAGCTTGTGTTTTTTTTAGGTGAGTTGAGACCATTGATATTGATGGATATTAATGACCAGTGATTGTTAATTCCTGTTATTNTTTGGTGGTAGTGTTGTGTTTCCCTTCTTTGGTATTTGTTGGTGTGGGATTATCTATTGCTTGTGTTTTCAAGGGCATATTTAACTTCCTTAGGTTGGATTTTTCCTTCTACTGCTTTCTGTTGGCTAGATTTGTGGATAGGTATTGTTTAAATCTGGTTTTATCATGAAATATTTTGTTTACTCCATCTATGGTGATTGAGAGTTTTGCTGGATATAGAAGTCTGGGTTGACATCCATGGTCTCTTTGTGTCTGCATAACATCTGTCCAGGACCTTCTGGTTTTCATAGTCTCCATTGAGAAGTCGGGTGTTATTCTGATGGGTCTGCTTTTGTNTGTTACTTGGCCTTCTTCCTTTGCAGCTCCTAATATGTTTTGTTTATTCTATATGTTTAGTGGTTTGATTATTATATGGCAAGGGGACTTCTTTTGGGGATCTAGTCTATTTAGTGTTCTGTAAGCTTCTTGTAGGCATTTCCTTCTTTAGATTGGGAAAGTTTTCTTCTGTGATTTTGTTAAACATATTTTCTGTGCCTTTGAGTTGGTATTCTTCTCCTTCTTCTATCCCTATTATTCTTAGGTTTGGTCTTTTCATGGTGTCCCAAATTTCCTGGACATTTTGTGTTATGGCTTTTTTTGGCTTCAGTGTTTTCTTTGACTGACAAATCTATTTCCTCTATAGTATCTTTAACACCAGAGATTCTCTCTTCCATCTCTTGTATTCTGTTGGTTATGTTTGCATCTGTATTTCCTGTTCATTTACTCAGGTTTTCCATTTCCAACATTCCCTCAGATTGTGTCTTCTTTATTGTCTCAATTTCTCTTTTCAAATCTTGAACTCTTTCCTTCACCTGTTTAATTGCTTTTTCTTGGCTTTCTTTGATTTTTTCCAATTTTTTGTTTGTCTTTTCTTCCATTTCTTTAAGGGAATTTTTTCTTTTCCTCTTTANTGAAATTTTTCATTTCCTCTTTAAGCGACTCTATCATCTTCTTAAAGCCATTTTAAGGTCGATTTCTGCTGTTTCTTCTGCATTGGGATATTCAGGTCTTGCTGGTGTAGAATCACTAGGTTCTAATAAAGCCATATTTGTCTTTCTTCTGTTGACTGTATTTTTGTACTTGCATCTACCCATCTCTTCCTCTATTGGATTCAAGCCGTGTGTGAGTCTGCAGGAGCCTCTCTTGGTCTGATCGATATACTTGGTCCAATGGGAGCTCTTGGTTTAATTAGGGCTCTTGGTGCAATTGGTGCTGATGGGCTGATTCTGTGTCTCAGGAAGCAGTTCTTAGTTCAATTGTCGCTAACAGGCTCTGTCGCTTGGTCTAATCAGCACTGGCGGACTCTGTCTCAGGGAGCAGTTTGGTGGAGGTGGGGTTTNAGGGTTACAGGATTTGGTGGGGGATGGTGGTGGTCCTAGCTGTCTGCAGGAGACCTGATTACTGGCCTGAAACTGGGTCTGCAATGGGTGGTGGCATGGGGGCACAGGGCCCAAAGCCAAGAGTCTAGGGTGTTTGCATATAGGGATAGAGATTCACCTCTTGGTCCAATCTGCGCTGGGGGGCTCTGTCTCAGGGAGCAGTTGCAGTCTCCTTGCTTTTATCTTATAAACTACTAACTCAAATTATTATTGCCTATATGATTGCAAGTGTAGAATAGCTTTTAAATGACAAAGGGGCAAATTTTATTAATAAAGTATCTCAGACATCTATGACATAGTCTCTTAAAATTTCATTTACTTGCCATTATTATTCCATGATAGAGACTGAGTAAATATTCTATTTAATGGTTATTTTATAATCATCATTTGAGAAATGGTTTTACCATGTAACACAGGTTTGCTTTGAACTTGGTATGTAGTCTGTTTGGTCTCAAATCCATGCTCCTTCCNTTATCATTATGGTTAGGTTCTTTGAATATTTTATTGTTATGGAGATAAGTTCAACTTTATTGAGTGGACCTTTAATTTAAGATTGTATTTCCAGTTTTATAGTGAATATTAGAAAACATCAGATATGTTCCATTTAGGTATTTGAATTTCCACAAAATGATTAATATTTGGAATCCCACCCTTTATGAGAAATGGCACTACTTCATCCTATTAATAGTCTGCCATNTTTTCATACGGGAAATTCACTTTTTTCATTCTCTCTTTTAGATGTGCCAAGAACACAGACCTAAAAATGAACCANCCTCTCCAGAGAGTAACTAAGCCAAGGACATTTCCTTCATCAACTTCATGATAAACTGCAGGTTTCACATTAAGAGGCAAATCCTTCATTTCAAAACATTAACCCACATAGTATTTAATAATTGAAGCTTGTATGATTTAAAGTTTAGAAATGAATTAAGTACAAAAATAGCTTTTTCTCNACTCTCCTTTGATTATGGCCTGGATTGATTGTGATTCATTTTAGAAACTTGCCTTTGAGAACTTTCTTCCAGNATCCTAGGGAAGTTTTCAAAGAGTTCAAAAAGCTGAACTAAATAGTAATAGTTTCTTATTGAAATTATATGATAATTGGGACTTTAATAAAAATGAAAGGTATTTGAACTTTAGTTCTCTCAGAATCTTTTGACAGACTGCTTACACAGCTATTGTCAGTGAATATATTGAAGTGTTTTAAAGGCAAATACAGTATGTATTCACTTGTAAGTAGTTATTATCTGTTAAGTAAATGATTAACAATCTACAATCCACAGACCCAGAGAGGTTGGTAAGGAAAAGGGCTCTAGGAGGGACATAGGGATCTCCTCTTCCCACCCTCCTCGAGTCCACCTGGAAACAGGAACAGAAGGAATCAGGTGGGGCTGGGGGTAAGGAAAAGAGAAAGTGCAGGGAGAAACAACTGGAATTGGTGGACATTTGGGGATGGGAACCCAGTGCAGTGGAAACTTCTTGGAAATCTATGATGGAGACCCTTGTGAGCATGCCTAATGTCCTGCTATACTCATGGATCAATAGTTCATCAGAGTGGCTTCCTCTTGCAGCAGATGGGATGGGTACAGAGACCCACAGCCAAACATTATGTTGAGAGAAATTTTAAATTGGAGGTCTCCATCGTGTCNCACCCCTCAGAGCTCAGGGAACCCTGTGAAAGACAGAGAAAAAAGATGGTAAGAATCAGAGGGGATGGAGGACACCATGAGAACATGGTCCACTGAATCAACTAAGCAGGGCTCATTTGGGTTCACAGAGACTGTAGAGGTAACCAGGGGCCTCCAAGGGTCTACACCAGGTCCTCTACATATATGTTATGGCTGTTATCTTGATTTTTTTGTTGTTCCTAAAAGTAGGAACTGGTGTATCTCTGACACTTTTCCTGCTCCTGAGATTCTTTCCCTCCTACTGGGTTGCCTTGCCCAGGCTCAATATGAATGTTTTTGACTTGTCTTCTATCTAGTTTTGTCATGTTTGGTTGTTGTCTCTTGGATATCTTCTTCTTTCTGAAGGGAAAGAGACAGGGAGTGGATTTGGGGAAGAGAGAACAGGGAGAAGAACTGTAGTCAGGATATATTGTATGAGAGAATAATTTGTTTTCAATAAAAAAATAAAGTGATCTGCTTAAAAATTAGTATGTGTGTTTGATCTCTACAGTTAATAATCTTAATTATTTCATTAGAATATTCACTAGAATGCAAGGGGTAATAAAAATATTATAAAAGTGGGCCAGACATGGTAGCTAGTTCAAGGCTTTAGTATCCCCATTTAGGTGACAGAGATATGCAGATCTTGGTGAATTCAAGGCCAGTCTGGTCTACATGGTGAGGTCCAGGCCAGAGCTTCATAGTGATAACCTATCTCCAAGTAACAAGCAAAACATAAAACATAATGAAATTATCTATAGAAACTCATTCATTTTTATAATAAAGGTGATTTTTCTTGTTCCATTATTAATGTAATTGTACATTCCACCTCTCAGTCACTTCCCTGCCAATCTCTTTTTATCAGGAAATAAAGTGAGGCTCAACCTTGGCTATTCAATTTTCTCTTTTTCTAATCTACTCTAAATAAATTTCTTCAAGTTTTCTGTTTTCATGCTCTAATCTAGATACCAGTAAGGATATGTCTCAAAGGCATCTAATACAGAAAAACAGATGAGGGTATTATCAATATTTCTAGGTAAAAAGAACTTACATCCATCAGTGTGTTTCTGAAAATCCATGGTATAGTTGTTTATGATAAATGCAGCAGCATTACTATGCACAGTACCGACTATAGCATACAATATCAAGCACAGTATAATGAAAAATACTTGAAAGTATGTAATAATAATATGCAATGAACTATAGTTTGAATGAAAGCATAGAATTAACGATTATAAAAACTACCCAAAAGATCAGTTAAAAATCCTGTGACCCAAAATATCACCCTGCCTTTAAGATATACTGATGCAACAATGTAAAATGGATTATGGGAGTAATGGTTATTGGATTTAAAGCCCATTCAAGGGTATAGTCTCAACTCATAGTTGATGCTCCTAACTTGGCCAAGAACCTGAAACTAGATAAGTTAGAAGCCTATGGAAAAGGTCTATTATTAACATTCTGATAAAAGAACTCAACAATAAAACAACTCTCATTGGCTATACANAGAGATCAGTGCACTGATCTACCCTCACAAGAGAAGTTTAGTTTTACAGTAGATGGAGATAACANAAAAACCCACAACTGCACAACATGTGCAGGGTGAGAGACTTCAAAGCACTTGGTCCTAAACATTAAATCTTTATCAAACCCCTTCCCACAGTGCTAAGGTAAACTATACAGAAGAAGAGGAAGAAAGACCATAAGAGCCAGAGGTAGTGGATAACTCCAAGTATAGTGTCTCCCAGATACAGTAGATCTGATACACATATGAACACACAGAGTCTATGGTNGCATCCCAAGACCTGTACAAGTTCAAGCCAGAAAAATCCCAGCAAGGAGAAGAAGTGGACACACATTCCCATTCCCCATCAAGAAACTACTTGTAACTGATACCTTCTGGGAAAGGGAAAATTAGTTATCTCCAATACAGTGTGAGTACATCAACCAATTTCTTGGGTAGTCACAATTATCCAGTAGTTTCTTAACAGAAAAGGAACTCNATATTGTTTTTATAGACATTTTGCTTCATTTTGTTTTGTTTGAGCAGTTTTAAATCTAATTGTTTGTTTTTATCTTAATTGTTTGGCTGTTCTTTTTTTTTTTCTTTTGAGAGAGACAGAGAACTTGAAACATGAAGCTGTGTGGGTAAAGAGGTAGGGAGTATTTGGGAGGAGTTTGGGAAGGGGGGCAATATCAAAATATATTTTATGAAAGAGTGTAATTAAGGCAAATACATAAATACAAAGAAAATGCAGATAATATTTTAATGTTGCATAGGAATGCATGTATAAAATATAATCATCTATGAGTCCATAATTAGGATAATGACTAATTTTGAAGAAAATAGAGGTCAACTTGCAAATGATTTGTTGGGAGATTTGCCATCTCTACTATAGCTGTTCTCGCTAAAATTAATTGTTAATCTATATTTTGGCATTTTTCAAATTTTGTGTGCAAGAGTGCTTTGACTTCATGAAGGTCTCTTCAACATATATATACCTAATGCCCACAGCAGTGAGAAACCTTCATAAGATTCCCACTGAACTGGAGTTACAGGTGACCTTAAGTCACTGGGAACTTAACCTGGGTTTTCTGTCAGGGCAGTAAGTGCTCTTAACTACTAAATCATTTCTCTAACCACTGTACATTTGCAAATTATGTACTGTTTCATATATGTGTCTTCTGAAACAATAATGTATTCAATTTTTAAATTTCTGACTTTTTCTTTTTATCTTATGTGTATCACATATCTGTGTTTGCCTCAGAAGTTCTTCTTTACAGGATATCACTCATATTAAACTATTATCTCTTTAGTGTGTTTATGTTAACCTTTTATCTTCTGTAAAAACACCATTTCTAAATAGATTACATTCTGAGGGACCAGGACTGCTTTTCATTGCAAAAAAGTTGCCTTTACTTTTATATTCCTTCCCTCCCCCTTTCCTAGCAAGTCTTTCTTTGGTTCCATCATAAGTAAACTCATTTCTACTTTTTAATTTTTTTTAGNCCTTTCAATTCCAACTCATGTANTCAATGCCCTAATGCACTNAAAAATAATCATATACATCTTGTATAAACTCAACAATAATNCTCACCCTTTAATAATACTTTTTGCANTTTACTACCACAGTCAAATCAGAAGTTACCAGATTTCTCAAATTTCTAAACTATTGTACTTTGGTAGAGGAAAGCAGTCATACAAGATTTTGCAGCCAAATGGCTGCAAATGGCTTCTGAAATACCATTACCCAGTCTTCTATATTTTGTTCTTAGCATCTATGCTCTTTTGTGAGAGTATGGATGTCCTCAACCTTCAGTAGAATTCTTCATCTCAAATTCTTAATGCTTAAATATGAGCTCTTTATTGCCAAATCATTTTCATTATATATACAAAATACTGAGTTTCAATAATGTACAAGAATGTTTTGTCTGGGTCCCGCCAGGCCCAAGGTCCCATAGCTGCTTATAAAATAATTACTCAGAGGCTTATATTAATTACAACTGTTTGGCCATTAGTTTAGGCTTACTACTGACTAAATCTTACACTTAAATTAACCCATTTTTATTAATTTATGTTTTGCCATGTGTTTCGTGGTTTTACCAGTTTGTTGGCATGTTGTTTCTTTGGCGATGGCTGACATCTCCTCACTCCGCCTCCCTTTTTTCAGAATTCTCCTTGTCTGTTTATCCCGCCTATATTTCCTGTCTGGCTACTGACCAATCAGCATTTTATTTATCAACCAATCAGAGAAACACATATTCACAACATACAGAAAGATATTTCCATCACACTAACATTTCATAAATATATAACTTCCACATTGCTCTTACTTACCTTGCCACAATTATTTCTCTGTCTTCATTACTCACTCTGGCTCCTTATATCCTTCTGACAAATAGTTCCATCCTGTTATCATGCTATTTCAATCTGAATTTCACATGTGGGAGACACTTTGCCTTTTGTGTTCTTCCTTATATCAGCATTACTTACTTACCCTTCTTTGCTTCTCATTACTTAGTCTTAATTTTACTTTCATATCATATCTTTCTTTGGTATTTTTAAAATAATTCTTTTAGTTTGCATATAAAATAATGGGTTTCCTTACAATATCATCA
The DNA here is from genome assembly GCA_001675575.1 of Neotoma lepida. Taxonomy (NCBI): domain Eukaryota; kingdom Metazoa; phylum Chordata; class Mammalia; order Rodentia; family Cricetidae; genus Neotoma; species Neotoma lepida. Next base: position 34,458 of record LZPO01076591.1, read on the forward strand.
AATCTTCTAACTTTATAGCCAAAACACTACATCATACATATTTGCTACATTGTTATTATGTTCATCTGTCCATCAGCACATGTGTCATGTATGGGCTACTGTGGTTAATGCTACAATAAACACTGATGCACAAGTACCTCTGTGGTGTGTTGTCTTCTGTTTACTCAAGAAGGTCATATTTGTCTAAAATAATAGCTCTATTTTTAGTTTGGGGGGAGGAGTTCCATACAGATTTACCAAGCATTGTTGGTTTAAAAATGTGATAGGATTAGTGTTTGCTTTTTTATTAAAAGACTATTAAGGTTTCAACAGCATTGCCTCTTACGTCTTCATTTAACTTATGTAAATTCACTTGATTTTATTTTAGCATGCCAAATGTATCGCATGCATGATTATTTTGCCTGCATGTATGTATGCACACGACCTATATCCTAGCAGCCAAAAGCAAGAAAATAACAAGATTCCCTTGGAACTGGAGAGAGTTCTATGTGCTGTTGAATAGAATATATATAATAGAGCAGAATATTTAGTAGATATACGTTAGGTCTATTCGATACATTGTACAATAAAATTCAAAAATTTATTTGTTGATTTTTTTAATCTAAATAATCCATGTATTGATGACACTAAATTATCAGTCACCTACTATTTTTGTGATTGAACGTATATGCTTGTTTTTGTCCAAGACTGCTTGTTTTCTGTAATAGAGAACAACAGCATTCAGTGCATATTTACTGTTTTGCTTTAAATACAAATAAACATACTTCTAGATCTTACAGTCTTCCCATCCTGTGTGTCTCAATGATCTATAAGCCTTGTGAGGAGTGGATATGATTTAGATGTCACATTTAGGACTGAGCATTCCATGGTTTCTTATTCTTTGCACATTGACCTCTTGGGTGCCCCATATTAAATGCAACATTGTAAAAACAAGCTTCCTGGAGGAGCATTCATTAGATGCATTAATATGAGTATACAGATAAAAGAACTTACTTGGAAGTTAATTGCTGTACCCCATTAGTAGAATCATAGTAGTAGTTTCTCTCCTATGGCATAGGGTAGCCTGATGCTTCTTCACAGCATTATCTAAATGCAATTTCTTTGTTTTTGATTTTTTTTGTTTTTTTGTTTTTGTTTTTGTTTTTGTTTTTCGAGACAGGGTTTCTCTGTGTAGCTTTGCGCCTTTCCTGGAACTCACTTGGTAGCCCAGGCTGGCCTCGCACTCACAGAGATCCCCCTTCCTCTGCCTCCCGAGTGCTGGGATTAAAGGCGTGCACCACCACCACCCGGCTCTAAATGCAATTTCTTATCCATCACATTACCACAAAAACATGNCAGGGATCTATCTATACTGATTAGCCTTAATTTTTCTTACTGATTTTAAAATAACAACAACCATTCTAATCTTTAGCAGCATGACTTCATTACAGTAACATGTTAATTAATATTGAAGTTATATGTAATTGTCTGATCACACTGCACACTTATGACACAGTTGGAAAATTATTTCTACTGAAGCAACCATGGAGATGTAAATTTGTGTTTAAACCAGTACATTGCTGTTAGAAACTATTCTTGATAAACTATTTTTAAAGTTTTTATAGACTTGTTCATTGGCGACTTCAGGGGTTCTCCATTCTNTGGAAAACTTCAGTGCACTATAAGATTGATTCTGTAACCCTTGTAAGATGATAAATTAATGGATACTTATGAAACTTGGATAAATATGGTAAATGTATCTACTGTATCAATATAGCAAACAGGAAGATATCTTTAGCTTTCTCGTTGCAGGCTTCTATTGTATTGGTTACAGCAATCTAATCACCAATTGTGTATACATAAGAAAGAAAACAAGTTTTAATCTCCTTATTGAGACAAATTTTAAAGTTTAATTGATTTAGTATTCAAATGTAGAAAGTGTCATTAATATTTCACACTTTAAGTTCCACACCATGCTTTATTTCCTCAATAGACATTTATGTGCTATTTTTGAATTTAAATCAATATTGCACTTCAAGATTTCTATTGTCTCTAATGGTAAAGAGTATATAACAAAAACTACTTTTATAAGAGACCTTAGTGCCAAGAGGCCTTTGCAAATAGATTATATGAAAATGAAAAATCCATATTGTATTTTAAATTCCTTAGAGACAAGCACTAAATACATAGGAGAAATAGAAAAACAGTATTATGTTTTTATAATTTTTCCCAAAAAAGCCCCCAGGTTATTTAATTGATTACNTATTTAAGGAATAGAAAACAGTTAAAGTGGGTTATTCAACAAACTGCAGTTTGTTGATGCCTTGTGGATGACATTTATTTTATTAACAAACATACNTATTTCTATACTTCTATTTGCAATAAAATACTATATGGTTATTTGTGGATTTTGTTATTATGTATCCTTAAGGCATAATTGACTCTAAATTAGTAAACTGAATATTTCTGACAGTTGGAAACTAAAATTATAAAATTTAAATTTCCCATTTANAGATAAAGTAAATATCCCCATTCCACAGTTTTCATTCTTCTCATTATACTTTTGAATGTTTAAAAAAGTAATGGGATGCTTTTCTTAACTATTAATAATGTAATTTTGTATGAATGGATCATAAGTAATTAATATCCTAAAAAAATTTTGGTAAATTATACTTAACGTAAAATATTTTACTTTACAAATATTAGTCAAAACATGGCTTTGGCTACATTTTTGCACTTAAATGGTTTCAGTATTCCCCATATTTACTTTTTTCTGTCTCTCTTGCTTTATTCATTTTTTTAAACTTTTATACATTTGTAGTTAAAATATAATTACATAACA
>LZPO01076592.1:9047-29684 GCA_001675575.1 Neotoma lepida
AAGACAGGGTTTCTCTGTGTAGTTTTTGGTGCCTCTCCTGGAACTCACTCTGTAGACCAGGCTGGCCTCGAACTCACAGAGATCCACCTGCTTCTGCCTCCCTAGTGCTGGGATTAAAGGCGTGTGCCACCACCGCCCGGCATATTAATGCAATATTAATGGTAACCAAGTATCTGAAAATAATTATTTATGACTAAAAATCTGATAAATCATTAAGCTCTCCTTGAATATTGTATTTTTTTATTTTGTTCAAAATTCTAAATAGAATTACAACTTTGGGCAACCAGGCAGTTATCCAACTGTCATTTCAAAACTGAATGCCTTGCATGCTATCTAGAGCAAAGCTAATTTATGCTTAAGCTATGACAAGCCAATATAAATTTTAAAAGTGTTTAAAACCTCATAGGGAAGATAAAGATAATCTATAGATTATGAAGTCAATAAGAATTATTAACACGGATAAGGAAAAAATCAGCATTTAGCATGATGGTGAAATGAAGAGATTGGGAACAGGATGCTGGGCAGGCATGGGTTGACAGGATTGATTGGTTTCAGGGTTCTGTGTATGGAAAGCAGTAACTGCTGGATGTGGAAGGGATTTGAAGATGAACTTTTGACTAAAGTTATCCTAAATTCTTAACCCCAAAAAGATTTGCAAAGACAGTTTAGATGGGTTCAAATTGAAGAAGGATGATGTCAATAGAGTAAGGTGGTAACAACTCCTCTTGATATAATAAACTAGTAAAATGGCATCAAAACACTGTGTGTGTGACCTAGAAACACTCATACAGAAAAGGNAAGAAATTGAAAGATTTCCAGCTGGAGATAGCAGGAATTACCTGAGTGTTGTGGATTACATGAAGAATATAATTTATATAAAGATATGTGATTATGTTAAGTAACAGATGCAGTAAAGTCATGCTCATATCTTCCCTCATATGTAATAATTAGTGCTGTGAAATAATCCTTTCGTACACTGTGAAGATTTGTTGCTGTGACTGGTTTAATAAAGAAGCTGACTGGCCAATAGCCAAACAGCACAAAATTAGGTGGGAAAGCAAAACTGAGGATAATGGGAAGAGAAAGGCCAGGGTCAGAGGAATCACCAGCAGATGCAGGGAGATGCAAGATGGGCATGCTGTACTGGAAAAAGGTACCAAGCCACGTGGCAAAGTATAGATAAGAAATACGGGTTAATTTAAATGTAAGAGCTAGCTAGTAATAAACCTGAGCTATTGGCCAAACATTTGTATTGTCTCTGTGTGGTAATTTGGGAGTGAGCTGCTGGGACAGAAAATTGTACCTACAAATTACATTTTTCTAGTTTTATTAAAATTCCAGCAAGTTGTCTTCTATNCTTGCAGTGTTTTGGACCTTCAAATGTTTTCTCCTTATACTCCCTTAGAAATTTTTTAGAAAAAGTTCAGCAGACTTTACCTTTTAGCATCAAAGAGAGCTACTACCCAGTATTGGTTCAAAAATAAAATGTTTTACATGGTATTTTATTCATAAAAGGTATTCACAAATACCTTTTCACAAATTCACATGATGGCCTCCTAGTTGTTTTAGGCTCTTGTCCCGATGATGATGATGGTGATGATGATGATGATGATGTGTGTGTGTGTTAATGAATAAAATTCTTATAGTATGGTATGTTTAATTGGAAGGGTTATTTCATGTTTTCCCAAATAATTTTTGCAATGCTGAGCATTAAATAGGTGGTTTCAATTATGGAAAAAAAGTACTCTGCCACTGAGGATGGCCCCAACACTATTATGTGATAAAAAAAAAAATGGGGCATAAGAAAAAGATAAAGAACTTAGACAACGCTTAGACAATACATCACATGTCACTCAGCTCAAATCACTACATGGCTCTCTGAATATAACTCATAATTCCTTTGACTCTTTAAACAATCCTTTTGGTTTTTATTTGACATCTGTGAATAGTTCTGTGATGTGCTTTAATGAAGGAGTGATGTTATAGAGCTCTTGAATATATTAACTTAGAAATGAGATGGTGGCTGACCTTTTCAAAAAACTGGGCTAAAGGTAAGAGTCTGCTATAATATAGCTGCCTAAAACCATAATTAGAAATAAACTTCATCAGGGCTGGGGAAATGGCTCTGTGCGTAAGAGTGCTTGTTATGAAAGGAACAGGACATGATTTCAAATCCCCGGTACCCATGTAAGAGCTAAATGTGGCTACAGGTGCTGAAAGGCAATTCTTCCATTTCAGTGGGAGATCCTGTCTCAAACAATAAGGTGGTAAACAACACAGGAAGACATTTCACATATTTTCACATGGGTACACACACCTGAGTGCACAGGTATACATACACAAAGTCTCCCAACACACACACACACACACACACACACACACACACACACAGGGGGGTGGGGTGGGGATGGGCCTTGTCTTTAGAGACAATAGTCTATAATTGTATCAATACAGATTTATTTGTAGGATTTTGCTTTCACATTTGATTTTTAAATGCACTTGCTTTGACAAAGTTTGTGAGAAGAACTATTTCCCTATATTTTTGCAAAATTTCCTGGAATAGTCTTCATTCCTATAAAGTCTCAAATTTATTGGAAATGTCTGTTGACTGGTCCATGATTATACAATAGATGAGCTGTGGGATCATTTTTTTTAACTTAACTAGTATTTTAACTAAAGGTAGAATTTCTTAACAGGACATGCTATGGCTTCTCCTCACTCCTTCCACTTTACATACAACACAATTAATAAATTGGGGTTATTTTAGTCATCTATTCAACCAGGATATAGCTATGGTAATAAGAGTGAGAAACCCAATTGCAAACATTTATAGAGCATTTTAAAATGCCAGGTTCTGTGCTTGGTTCCTAAAGCTCTTAATCTTTACAATCATACCATGGCACAGGTCCTTACAGTACATTACAATGTTCCCGCTCTACAAATGAGAACATTGAGCTCTAGTTAATATTTCTCAGAGTCCCATAGCTCAAAGATGCCAGAACTGAGAGCCAAAGCCAAGGTCTTGATATCATACTTCATTTATATCAAGTTATCAAGTTTGTATGTTATCTATATTCCAACATACCTCAAGGTAAAACAGCTAATGAAGATAAAGCTTAAAGTATGTTTTCATCCAACCACTACGGCACCTTATGCATTGCCTTTTCATCCAACCACTATGGCACCTTATGCATTGCCTTTTCATCCAACCACTATGGTACCTTATGTATTGCCTTTATGTGCTATTAATGATTCAAGAGGAACCAAGCATAACTGTAAAGAAAAAAACATCCTTTAACTGCCTGAACAACATCCAACACCGTTCTTGGTTAATTGAGATTGTTTTGACATTGACTTCAGTATCTTGACCTCAGAGACTTTGGTACTTGTACCAAAAGAGTTTATCTCAATACTTTTCTGACTCTCTCATTTTCTCTGGTCAGGTCTCATTCATTGGTCTGGAACTAGGCTTGTGGCAGAAGATAGAAGAAAGGAAATCAGCTTTGCTGGACTTTTACAAGGGATTTTTTTTCCTTCAATAAAAGGAAAAAATTGCCAGTACAAGTCTCTGCATTTTTTTCATTCTTCTTGCCTAGTATGCGGACATAATCCTTGCTGATATATCAGCTGTGTATAACTAAGAAATGAGAAGTGTGAAAATGAAAGACAACATGGGAATCATGGTAATGTCCAAAGGATGCAGATGGAGCTTGTCTCCCTGACACAGCTGGTGAGCATCAACTCCAAACCGCCTAGAATTGGTGTTTATGTTACAAGGTTGGCAGTATCAGGTAGGGTAGTCATTTAAGCTACAGCAGACATTTTCTCACCTCTTTTCAGCAGACTCTGCTGCTAATTGATCATTCTCAGAAAATGACCCACAACAGAGACATGATGTTGATATACTTGTCACACCCCAAATCACAAACTGCTAAACATGCTTGCTGACCCTGCTCATGGATACCAACAAACTTTATGTCCTTCAGCTTAAGTTGTGAGCTAGACTCACTTCCTTAGGATACAGAGCAAAGAAGGGCCAAAGCAATAACTTCTAACAATGAGGCATACCTATTTAAGTCATGAAACACCCTATAGATATCAGGATAACAGCTGGATTTAAGGTTTTGTGATACACTTTAGAGCAATAAATATCTAGAATGTGAGCATAGTAACGCTGGCAGGAAAGATAGTGGTAATCAGAGGAAGAATTTTCAGCTGTGGGGTTCTGTAAGCAAGAAACTCTCCTGGAGTGAAGTTCTATGCAGTGTACAACCTGCTAATGTTTGGTATATGGAAGAATATATGAGGAAATATGCTTCTTTATCCCTACCTATTCCAATTCACTTCTGAGTAATGACCTAGTAGGTGTGAATCTCTTTACACACTGGGATTGACTTTATTCATCTAGAGGATTTCCCCACAATGACTATGATAGGCCAAGAACATAATGATGGGGGGGGGCTACATCTCTATATTTAGAAAGTTAAGAAAGCAAAACAATTCTGAAAGACATGTTTAAGATTCCTGAAAAACTTCTGAGATCTCACTGGATTTCAAAGGATCCAGAAGTTAGAGGTAGGTACATTCATATATGTTTGTCATCTTCAAAGATCATCTTGCCATTTGACTTTTGTGTAAAACTCTTAGCTTACATAAACAAATTTGACAAGGAGAATGTTAATTTGAATGCTTAAAAATCCCCAAACCTGACATTGGAGAAGACATGAGTGTGGACCCAAGCAAAGGGAGCACAATGAGTTTAGTGTGCTTGCTTTCTCATTTGTAGCTAGAGAAATGTTAGTCATTTAAGTGAGTGTAATGTGCTGTTTTAGGATACCTAAAATTACAGTATGAAAGACTTTAATCTATACTTTCAGGAAGGGGCCTACCCAAAACAAATAGGGAGCATTTACAAGTACATTAGAAAACGTCTGAATGATATCCAGTCACAGAATGGTAATACATACAGATTGTTGTTATTCCTTTTGTGCTTTTAAAAGTATGTATGAATTTCACCAGCCTTTCACAGTTTTCATTTTCTTAGTCATATCTACATGCCCACAGTCATTTAAAAGCTAAATGACCTGTTGAAGACATTGAGAGACCAAGGTCTGCTAAGCCCATTTTTAAGGTGTATAACCTAGACAAACTGAAACTGAGGACTACTGGCAGTAATTAAATAGTTTCAGGGGATGGATTGTCAAAATTTATGCAATTTTCAGATATGTACACACACACACACACACACACACACACACACATTAAGCAGCCTCTACATGAAATTTTCTACAATAAACATTACATTTGTTCCAATCTTTGCTTCTGAAGACCCCAGCAATGAAGTCATGAAACAATTGGTTTTATTTTAACCCTAGTAGTCTCTAAATCTGGAATAGTCAAAACCAGGAAAGCTAAGTGCTTATAGGTGTTGAAAATCATTTGCTTTAAAGGAGACATAAATAACAAATAAAATATAGTTGGTAAAAGGTTAGTTTTATTATATGTATGCCACTATGAACTAAGTGCATAAGTCTATGTGTGGAATAATCACTTAAGTATACATTATATTGTTTATTTAGAATTTTGGCAAAAATTGACAATTTTTATTAATAATATTGTCTTTCTGAAACAATCTCAATAATTCTCAACTACTTTCATATACTTCCAATTAGTGAGCATTTCTTACTAAAAATAAATTTTTGTCATGATTCCAAATTTGAAGTCATTATCTTTATCACTCACTCCATTATTTGTCAACTCAAATAAGTTAGTTACTGATGTAAAAATACTGTTACTAATTATTTGTTTTACTTAGCACATATGTCACAGTAACATATAGCATCTTAGTATTATAGATATATAATACCTCTCTTTTTTATATTCATTGAATATTTAGTATGTACTAGATAGAATCTTGGGCTAACTCAAAATTCTTGTCCTACTAAACCATATTTTCTATATGCAGAGTTGGCTGATAGTGGAGATAATAAATAGACAAATAANCTAGTGTAATTTGATAGAACATGCTCATGCTTTGGGGAAAGGAAAGATGGGGTAGAATGAAGAGCATTAGGAATGAAGGAGACAGAGTGTGAACACTGCAATTTCAAATGAATAACAAAGGTCTTATGTTGTACTATAAATACTTCCACCACAGTCATTTTCAAGTTATCAAAGAATCATCAAATGGCTTGTAATTTACTAAATACTTAATATTTGTCCCCCCTTTGAGAAAAGCAGAGTCCAACACAAAATTTGAACAAAGACTTGAAGAAAATAAAGGTGTTAGCCGAGCAAGTTCTTGGGAAAGAGTCATACAGATGCTGCAAAGACAGTCCCTTATTGTATGAAGAACAGCAGGCAGGAAACCTAGCTGGAGCAAGAGAGAAGAGTGAGGATGGATAAGGGTCCAGAGTATAAAAGCCTTTCGCATCTTTGCAAGGTCTTCATTTGCATCCAAATGGAGAAGGAATCTACTACAGAGCCTTTAGTTGCAAGACATTCTTCTCTGACATACATTTTCTTTTTCTTAAGTAAGAAATTTTTCATTCATTTTATATATCAACCACAGATCTCCCTCTCATCCCTCTTTCTGCTCCCCACAAGCCTCCCCACCAGCCCAGACCCCATCCCCTCCTCCAAAAAGATAAGGTCTCCCATGGGGACTCAGCAAAGCCTGGTACATTCAGTTGAGGCAGATCCAGGCCCCTCTGCCTGCATTAAAGCTGTGCAAGATGTCCCACCACAGGTAATGTGCTCCAAAAAGCCAACTTGTACACCCGGGATGGATCCTGGTCCCACTGCCAGGGACCCTTTAAACAGACCAAGCTACACAACTGTCTCGCTTATGCAGAGGGCTTAGTCCAGTCCCATGCAGGCTCCACAGCTGTTGGTCTAAAGTTCATGAGTTTCCCACTAGCTTGATTCAGTTGTATCTGTAAGTTTCTCCATCATGATCTTGATGCCCCTTGCTCATAGAATCCCTCTTCCCTCTCTTTGACTGGACTTCTGAAGCTCAGCCTGGTGCTTGGTTGTGGATCTCTGCATCTGTTTCCACCAGTTACTGGATGAAGGCTCTACTATAACAGGTAGGATATTCATCAATCTGATTACTGGGGTAGGCCAGCTCAGGCACCCTCTCCACTATTGCTAGTAATCTAAACTGGGGTCATTTTTGTGGATTCCTAGGAACTTCCCTAGCACCAGGTTTGTCCCTATCCCCATGATGTCTCCCTCTATCAAGAAAACTCAAGTCCAAGTGGATCAAAGATCTCAACATAAATCAAGTTACACTGAACCTGATAGAAGAGAAAGTAAGAANTAGCCTTGAACACATTCCCACAGGAGACCACTTCTTAAATATAAGACCAGTAGCAGAGACACTGAGAGCAACAATTAATTATTGGGACCTCCTAAGAAGCTTCTGTTAGGCAAAGAATGCAGTAAATTAGACAAAACGACAGCTGCAGAATGGGAAAAGATCTTAACCAACCTCACTTCTGACAGAGGNCTGGTCTTCAAAATATAAAGAACTCAAGAAGCTAAAATTATCCAATTAAAAAATGGGATGCAGAGCTGAACAGAGAATTCTCAACAGAAGAATCTCAAATGGCAGAAAGACATTTAAGGAATTGCTCAACATCCTTTGTCATCAGGGAAATGCAAATCAAAATGACTTTGAGATACCATCTTACACCTGTCAGAATGGCTAAGATCAAAAACACTGATTACAGCTTATGTTGGAGAGGATATGGAGCAAGGGGAACATTCCTCCACTCCTAGTGGGAGTGCAACCTTGTACAGCCACTTTGGAAATCAGTATGGCAGTTTCTCAGAAAACTGGGAATCAATCTTCCTCGAGAGCCAATGATACAACTCTTTGGTATATACCCAAAAAATGCTCAATCATACCACAAGGACACTTGTGAAAACCCTAAGAGAGAAAGGCCCAAGATAGGCAAATAAGAAACAATAGCTTGTCAAGGTGGCCGTCAGCACTCACATGATGAAGAGAATGGGAGCAAAGGGGAGAGGAAGCTGGAGAAAAGCTATGGCAGGAAGTGTCTTCAGAAGCNATAAGCAGGAAGTATACAGAATATGGATTTAATACTACTTCATACTGAACTGTATTTCTTTCTCAGAATTGATTTTTACGCATCCTAATAAAGAAAGATCCAGGAATAACAATTAACATCCTAATTATGGATGTTAATGTTTGGGTGATAATGGTACACCAACTATTATTATGATTATTTTAAAGTAATATCTCTCTTAAATATTTTAATTTGTTCTTCATTAAAAGCTCAAAAGAGGAGATATTTATTAGAGATTCCACATTCAATCAGAATTTAAGTTTTGAAGATAAAATTACTTATGCTAATAAATTTTATACATGTTAATTCAGGCTTCCTCTGCTCCCCACACAGTAGCCTATTTTTATTGAAAAAAAANTTTTATATAATATATTCTGATTATCCTTTTCCCCTCCTTTTCTCTCGCTTTAGAAAACAAACAAGAAAAAAAAAAACAGTACTCATTTACAAAAACATAAAAGCACTAAATCAGAAACTACAATATACTAGCAAAAGACCAGTAAGGATAACAAATCTCCAAACAAAGCAATACAAGAAAAAATGTATGCAAAAAAAATACCACTGAGTTTGTTTTGTGTTGACTATCTTTTGGGCGTGGGACCTACCGTGAAGTGTGCTTAATATAGTGAATGAGACTCTATTGAAAAAAATTAATTTTTCCTTTGCAAGCAGTTGTCAGTTGGAGACCTGTCTCTTATACACATCTAGATGTGTATAAGAGACAGGGCTTAATATAGTGAATGAGACTCTATTGAAAAAAATTAATTTTTCCTTTGCAAGCAGTTGTCAGTTGGAGACAGCTTCTGGGTTAGGGATGGAGATCATGTCCACTTCACCCTCTCAGCACTGGGAATCCATCTCGTTTGAATGTGAACAGGCCCAATGAGTGCTAATAATCTTTATCTATGCCTTACCGAATTCTTTACTAGTCTCTCTAAAAGTTTATTAACTATTAGCCATTTCAGAGATTAAAGTACATTTCTTTATATTTCTGAATCATAGTCATTTACATTTCTATAAAGGATTAGATGTTCTGTGTAGTCCATGTGGTCTCTAAACATTGACATATAGAATAAAATCAGCTATGTGTCGGACTGTATAACAATAAAACTTTACTTATAAAAAAACTTTATAAAATAAAACTTTACTTATTGGTTTTGCCCAATCACTGGGCATGCTTTAGTGAAACATTTTACTATTAGGATAAGAATTCATAACCTGTATTTATGTTCAAGATATCTGTATATTATTTCTCCTGCAGTTGTACATCAAATGTTTTAATAAAAAATATAAAAAAAAACAGACAACGGGTCCACAGTCAATAGCTTGCTGACATCTACTACTTCATTTATTTCTTATGTTCAATATATTTGTATTTTCCTTGAGAAGGTTCTGTGGTTTCCCTGGACCTTCTACCTTATACACAATTCATTAACTTTGGCTTTATTCTTCTTTAATTTATTACAAAATTTTTAAAGTACAGTTCACTACTGGAAACCCACAAGTTTTGATACACAAAATTTCACTATGTTTATTTATAAATATTTTCTCCTTTTCTATATATCCTCTTTAATGCCTGAATTATTAAAGATGTGTCTCATTTCAAATTTTTAAAATCTTTTGAATTTGTCTAAATTAATTTCATTATTATCCAATAATTATTTTTGAAATTTATTTTTATTTTCCAAAATGAGTATGAAAAATATATTTCTTTTATTGCACAAAGTTCTATAGATGAGCATTATACTATATGTGAAGTTTTATTGTTCAAATCTTTTTTAACAATTACTGAGAAAAGTGAATTGTAATTTTCTAATGTAGTGGTGCATTTGTATAGTTTGGGGTACTTATGTATACAAATGTATAATGAATGATATTATATTTTTCTTCTGTCTTATGCTGGCTAGATTTATGTCTATTTTACATAAGCTAGATTTATTTGAGAAAAGGGAATCTTAATTGAGGAAACACCCTCACCATATTAGTCTGTGGGCAAACCTATAGTGCATTTTCTTGATTGGTAACTGATGTGGGGTGGGCAAATCCCATTGTGGGTGGTGCCACCCCATGGCTGGTGTTCCTGGGTTCTATAAGAAAGCAGGCTGAGCAAGCCATGGGAGCAAGCCAGTAAGACCATTCCTACATGGCTCCTCCCCAGTTCCTGCCTCCAGGTTCTTCCTGTGTTTGAGTGCCCTGACTTCCCTCACTGATGGATTGTTACCTGGAGGTATAACTGAGATAAACCCTGTCTTCCCNGAGTTGCTTTTGGTCATAGTGTTTTGTCATAGCAATAGAAATTCTAAGACAGAGATCTTTAATCTACTTTATACATTTAGATATATTTTAATACCAATTTTGTATTTTATATTCTACATTGGTTTCTTTCCCTCTAATTTTAAATATTATTTCCTTGTAATTGATATTTGTAACTTTCTGTTCTACTTCACAGTTGTATGAGGGCTAAAGATACAACTCCTCCATGGCAGAGTATTTGCTTAGCACGTACAAGGCCCTGGATAAACAAGTAGCTTCATTCCAGATTCTTTAGAATGTTAAGCAGAAGGCTGGGTAACTCTAACCTTTAAATATAGTCAAACCCCTCTCTTTGTAAAGTGAATAAAAGCTGATNATGGTGGTACACATGTGTAATTCCAGNACTTAAGAACATAGGACGATGTTCCTTCCAGCTACACAATCCACAGCTATGTAGTCCATATACACAGTTCACAACCAGCCCGGGCTATATGAGACTCCATCTCAGAAAAAAAGATTAAATAATCTTACAGTGATTTAATCAAAAGTATAGCTTAATACAAGTCCTCTAAAGTGAAATTCTGATAATAATGCCGCACAACCAAAATTTCTGTGATGGGTGATGTTCTGTATGCTGTGAAAATGTGTTTTCTGATTGGTTGATAAGTTAAGCTGTGTGGCCAATGGTGAGGCAAAATAAGGTTAGGTGGAACATTTTAATTAGAGAAAGAGGAAGAAGAAAGCAGAGCTGAGNAGACGCTGCTAGCCACTGCCAGGAGAAGCAAGATGTGAAGGTATCGGTAAGCCACGAGACACGTGGCAAGTATAGATTTATAAAAATGGGTTAATTTAAGATGTAAGAGCTAGCTAATGGGAAGCCTGAGCCATTAGGCCATGAATTTGTAAATATATAAGCCTCTGTGTGTTTACTTTTGTCTGAGCAGCCACGGGAGCCCGGGCGGGACACAGAAAAACTTTTTCCTACACTTTTGGCCTTAGAACATAAGATTTGTCAAATGTGTTAAAGGACAAAGAATAGCATCTCAAGATACTCTGCATTGTATCTAACAGAAACCATTAAATACAAATAAAGAAACCATCAGAGTGAAGGAGCAACAGAGACATCCAGAGTGTCAGCACATATGTATTATGCTTTTGAAGATTAGTTTCTCTGGAAGCAGAAGCTGAGATAAGGTTTTTAGCGATTAAGACCTGTACAAAGGACTGGAAAGAGGCAGTAAGAGACAGGGGAAAGTCTGAATGCAGGATCTACAAACCCTTGGCCACCCNTGCAGTGGGATCTCACAATTGTGTAACTGGACCTGAAATGGACAACCTTTTCTAATCCCACCTGTACCAGCCATTAGATGCCACATACCTGACAAAGTGTGACATCAGACCAAGCAATTATCTGTAGCTAAAGCAAACCATGAGGGGGCTGAACTGTGGAGGTTGCCTGCTGACAGGCAAGGAGCATGTGCTCTCATAAGGTCTAAGCAGTGAATATCCATTTCTCTTGATTCCCAAACTCGTGTTAGGCTATATGGACAGTGCCATTGGATGTACTCTGTAGGCCACAATTCCAAGTCAGAAGATAGAGGCTTGGATTAATTAATATTTCACATCTCTGAAGTTTCCATTTAAGTACTGGGGAGGGTCACTTATNATCTGAGCCAGAGAATGAGAAATGTCAATTATCCCCAGGATATAGGACTTTTTATCTCACATGCCATGCAATACTATTCTTTATTCAGACCCTCTTTATCAAGTATGTCTATGTGTATATATTTTGACAGAGAAGGTATGTGCCAATATATAATAATTACCTAGTGAATAAGAAAATGTAAGAAAAGGTTTTTTTGTGTCCTGCCCAGGCTCCTGTGTCTGCTTACCCAGTGGTCCCGCAGCAGTCACTTATAAATTAATCACTCAAAAGCTTATATTAATTACAACTGCTTNGCCATTAGCTCAGGCATATTACTGACTAGCTGTTATACTTAAATTTAGCCCATTTCTATTAATCTATGTTTTGCCATGTGTTCCATGGCTTTACCTGAGTCTCATTACATGTTGCTTCTTGGGCGGCTGGCTGGCATCTTCTGACTCAGCCTTTCTCTTCCCAGAATTCTCCTTGTTTGTTCATCCCACCTATACTTTCTGCCTGGCTACTGGCCAATCAGCATTTTATTTATCAGTCAATCAGAACAACATATATTCACAACATACAAAACAATATCTCCATCAAGAAAATCTTAAATGTAAACAAAGAAGGAGCAAAATATTTTTTCATATTTCTTATTCTGAAAAATGGCATCAGTGGTATAAGAAAAGAAAACTACAGAATATAAAATATTCACAAAATAAAAGGCATAAAAATGAAGCCAAAGATCTCAGACTTGAACTTCCAAGAAGTAAAGGAAATAAAGATTCGTGTTATCTTGCCATCAAGTCTAGTGGGCAGCCAAGAGCAATAGCAGTAGCCTGTATTGTTTTGAGGGTCTCTGGGACACTGGGATTGTTATTTGGCAGCCTATGGCTGTGGGAGGAGCATTGTCCCCTACTTTTGTGTGACTTCAATTAAACTTTTTATATAAACATATATAGAGCCCACAAAACAGTAGATTTCTGCATGGCTTTTTCAAATATTCCTTCATGTTATTTCCCTCTTCCCCACCCCTCTACCACCCTACCCTCGCATCTCTCTCCCACTTCAACCTCTTTCCCCATTGTTACCCTTTCTCTTTCATATCACCATGTTCTTCTGTACCTGTACCCTGATGATCTCTCCTCCTTGTCCCCAGTAGTCCTTTTCTAGTTTGTTGTACTCTATAGACACTCCAAGTTAACCACTCAAACACAGGGGTTCAACTTCAGAATCCAATATGGCTGAAGATACCACACACTTGGCCACTGGACATGAAAACATCAAGCTGATACTCACCAGGCAGCTTTCTCCTGGCTGGCTAGCATTCACAACTGCAGAAGGCGCCATTCAGGTTGCCTGAGGAGAAAAGTCATCAGTAGTCTTACTGTAAACTCCGTGAGTTGACATTAAGCAGCATGGGTAGATTTGCTCATGGACACAGTGGTGCCATAATGTTAGGAAGGTAACACACTGCTTTTGACTGGATTAAGACCTACCTCACTGGAAAAAAAACACATGCCTGATACTATAAATGTAGTTAAGAACCACGGTTGCAAAATTCATACACTCAAAAAGAAAACCTACTATTATTGTTTTGCTAAATGGACATAATATCAAACTCCCTCTAAGTTTGTATCCCCATACCAATAGGTTAGTGCAGCACTTAGATCTCATTAGAGAAATAGCTCCATTCAGTGGACAATGGTTAACATGGGAACTCACAGCTGGTCAAAATGCAGAAAATAAGGGGAATAAATGTCAGGATAGTGCTCAACTACAAATAGGATGTGTGTGTGTGTGTGTGTGTGTGTGTATGTGTGTGTGTGCTCCTCCAATGGCTCAGAGACCATGATGGAAGAGGTGGTGGAAAAACCATAAAAACTAGAAATTGCAGGGGACCTGAGAGAAACAATGTCTTCTGGATATAATAGGACTGCACTGGTGAACTCCCAAGTATTGTGGCTGCCTGCACAAGATCAAGTGAGTAAATGTTATAGCATAGATAGGGGAGGGACTCACAAGCTCAACCTCTAGCTAAGGAGCTATTGACAGTTGACTGCTTCTGAGAAAGAGAGACTTCTTTTCCTTTAAGGATGTCGCCCCTGGTAGGTTGACCATCCTCCAGCAGATGGTCCTACACCCATGAGTATGGAGGCAATTGAAATTAGACTAAGTGGNTTATTTTTTAAAAAGATGAAATAAAATTTGGAGGGATAGAAGAGAATTTTGGAGGAGTTAAAGGGAGGANTGGGGAGTGAATGTGGTCAAAATACATTCTGTAATGTATTAAATTTTCAAATAATAAAATATATTTTTAAAAGAATGCAATCATCACATGTAATATTGGTACATTCTTTGTAATGATGAAAAACATTATTATGTGAATCTATATACATTTTCTTAAAAAGTGTCTGTATTATTTTCAATTCTGGCACTATGGTGAGATATGAATGATAAAAATACCTTATGAATTTCTTTTCTTACAATTTTGCCAAAATTACTTTTTTTATTATTCTATGTGTTTTTCATGTCATGTATCCTGATCCCATTCATTCCTGTCCCTTCGCATCTGCCCTCCACCCCTGTAACTCCCACCCCCCACCGAATAAAACAAAATTCAAGAGAAAAGAAAGGAAGAAAATAAATTTTGAAAGGGGAGGACTTAAAAATCTTATAATCCGGCCGGGCGGTGGTGGCACACGCCTGTAATCCCAGCACTGGGGAGGCAGAGGCAGACAGATCTCTGTGAGTTCAAGGCCAGCCTGTGAGTTCCAGGACAGGCTCCAAAGCTACACAGAGAAACTCTGTCTTGAAAAAACAAACAAACAAACAAAACAAAACAAAACAAAAAAATTATTTTCATGGAAGCTGCAGTGGGACCCAAGAAGTCATGCCATATACCCCTTTGCCCATACAACTCTACTTGCAAGTGTTCATTGCAGAGTCATTGGTCTGGTTAGAGGCCCCTGGTCTCCACTAACATTCGATGCTGGGTCCCCACTAGGACTCTTCCTGGACATCTCACTGCTACTCTGTAGCTTTGGGTTAGGTCCAATCACCTGCTCCGGTAGATCATAGATGAGATGGATGTTGGGGCAGGCCAAGTCAATATCCTCAGTCTGGGCCTGGCCAGCTGTAGGGTTGGTCCGCCAGATGGGAAATGGAGATGGCTCTCTCATGGTCACAAATTTTGGGCTGGCTCACCTACACCTGTCCTAACAGGGCTGGCTCTATTGTGCTGCCCTGGGGAGGTGCTGGGCCAGCTCTCCCTAGTGTTGCAGCTTGGTGGGGGTCAGGGATGGCATCTCCTACTCTTATGACCACAGAGCCATCTCTCCCACCTGCCTCCAGCTTTGATGGGCTTGGGGGTAGTGGTGGAAGAGGGTAGCTCTCCCTCGCCCACTTCACCACAAGGCAGATGGGTAATGGGGATAATTCTCCACAGTTTTAGGGTTGGCTCTCCCATACCTACACTAACAGTGTTGGCTCAGTTGCGCTGCCCTGACAGGGTACAGGGCCTGCTCTCCGTGTTACAGCCGGTGGGGGGCAGGGATGGTTCTCCCACACCTATGACCACAGAGCCAGTTCTCCTACCTGCCTCAGACATTGATGGGCAGGAGTAGGGGCATCTCTCCTCTACCTATGCTGCCACAAAACAGACAGGTAATGGAGACAGCTCACCCACACCTGCGCTAACAGGGTTGGCTCCATTGCACTACTCTGGCGAGGTGCAGGGTCAGGGATAGTTCTCCTACTCTTATGACCACAGGGCCAGCTCTCCCACCTGCCCCAGGCATTGATGGACTGGGGAGGGGGAGAGTGAAGGGCATGTCTCCCCAGCCCATATTCTATGTGGGAAATGAGGGGTGGGGCTAGGTCTCTCACAATCATGTTCTCAGAGTTGGCTCACTGCCGGAGGAGACCACATTCAAGATGGCTGACGTGCTGCCAGAAGAGTCCCGGATGGAGGAACCTGTGATTGAGGACACTTTCCCTCCAGGCATACCCCACCAGAAAAACAACCCTTGTGTCCCCAGGCCAGACTTTATGGCACATGCATGTCATGTTCTCATCCATCCAACTGTTACTGATTCTTATAATCTTTCTATTTTATCATTTTTCATGATCTTTTTTTCCTTCCCCTGTAGTGGTTTCCATGAAATTGGATATAGATGATATCAATGTGGCCATTAATGATACAGAAATAATTATTAAGGCTGGAGTGAAGGCTGTTGTACAANTCATGGGAAAAACCCTATAGCCTAAAGAGGTTTAGAAGCATGGAATAATTGTATTAAATGTCATGTAATAAATTATGGTATGTGGGATGCAGTGCATAGGCAGACTGAATTGAATATTATCATCATGCAGAGTTCAACTTTCTGCCTGTTGCCTTATCAGTGATTTCCAGTGAAAAACCTATCAGTGATTTCCAGTGAAAAATCAAAAAACAGATTTAATTTGGTACAAGGAAGGATGGTGGCAGAAGGTGGAGGATGGAGTGACTTATAGTTGGGATGACAAATTATAAGTATGGGAAGGCTTTATATACAACCTTAGTGGCTAAGCAGCCATAATATTTCATTTCGTTCTTGGAACTAGACCTTGATCAGGCTGAGCCCCAGGGTAGGTCTTGGGGGCCCCACCGATTGGCAGAGGAGAAGAAGAGAACAGGGAAGGTGCATACCATGGGGACAGAAGCAATGGTTGAGACGTGTCCCNGGCCTCCTTTGGCAGTGTAGACCAAAGAAAGAAAGAATAAGGTATTTTAAAGAGCAGTTGGAATATTTAAAAAAGACTGAAGACAAAAAGTGCAAAAGTTTGTGGAGAGAGCTCTTGCTGAGTTGCAAGACCACACAAGCTAAAGATATGAATAAAATATCATAGTCTGGAGTTTAAAAGAAGAGAGGAAGCTTGCCTGTCCGGCGTACTAACCACTATTTGTATTTTTGTTCTTTTTGAGAAACCGCACATAGTGAACTTCTGGGTCAGTTGACCTCATGTGAAGAGATATTTGTAATTTTTTAAAGTTAAGCAGAAATGGCTTTGGCCTTTTGCCTGGGACTCGGGTATACTTTGCTAATTTCTGATTATCTGTTGAATTATCTCATTCCCTATTTTCCTCATGATATTACACAATAAAAGACTGGGGTTGAATCAGATCAAGAGAGCTGGGAGAAAAGCAGAAGAACTGAAAGCTGAGAGCAGAAAGCAGAGCATTGCAGAACCCAGACTCTCCAGATCTGATGAGACTAGTCAGCCTGCCTTAATATANGTGTCTGAGTCTTCACTTGTGCCTACCAAGATATCCCTGCCCTTCGGGACTCACGAAACTGCTGATATTGGTCCCCGGCAGCTCACCTGTGCTCTCATCAACTGAGTCATCTCTGCTGGGGTGCCCAGACAAAGTACAGGGCTCACTTTCAAGTGCGTTGCCACTGGTCAAAAGGTCAGCTCCCCCGTCAACGTCTCAGCGTGCTCCCTTCCTCTCTCATCTCTTCAGATGTGTCTCTGTCCACAGGACCTGAACCATATTCTCTTCTCTCTCTCTCTCTCTCTCTCTCTCTCTCTCTCTCTCTCTCTCTCTCTCCCTTCCCCATAAAACATTATACCATACTTCTACCCATTCTAATAGTGGCCTACTAGATGGTGCTGCAAGGTATTGTGTGCTCAGGGTGGGCAACCCCAGGCCTGAGTGTGGGTCTCCCTGTCTCACTGAGATGGCTGTGACACAGAACTGGGCCATGGTTCCTCATCACAAGGAGGTCATTATAGTGCCCATCCGCCTGGTGCCATGGGCAGGCTCCTGGTTGGTGCCTTTGGCAGCATTCTGTCTACTCTAAATGCATAGCGTGGGGGGGGGGCTTGGCTGGAGATCCGCTGCGGTCCAGGGTTAGAATCCCATACCCCTGCTTGGCTGTGTTGTGTCCATCACCAATTCAGGCCCAGGTTAGGACAATGGCTCCTGCTTGAATGTGGCCCCTGTCCAAAATTACTTTAATAATGTTCAGGTAAGATTATTCCCAGTATTTCCCTATTGTGTGTATTTCCTAAAGAAACTTGATCATTTCTAGGATTTGAAAAATGTGAAGATGCATCTTCTAAAGCCTTTCTCATCCATCATAGCCTTGGAAAAAGTTCAATTCATTTAGCCAAATAAATGGGAGTAACATAAATCAGGATGAGCAAGATGTGTTTGCTCTCTGCAGCTTCTTCCCAGACCATCACAAGCACAAGGTAGCACACTGTGGAAGTGAAAGCTGGTAAACACTGGCTCTGCTCTTAGATGCATCCAAATATTAGTGTAGACACTTGTAATCTATAAATTATTTTGTATGTCATCCCAGATTTTCCATGCCTGCTGACTATAGCAGCAGTCAAGGAGTGTTCAAAGTCCTTGCCATGGCCAGGCAATATTATCTAGTATCTGGATGTTTTTTGTCATAGTTCAAATTCCTCACACTACAGATAACATTCTTTTTGGAGTGTTCTTTGTTGCTCTAGAATTCATCATTCAATATTTGCTCTTTTTCTCTCATCCTGCAAAAATATTTGAAAACATGAATTCCATCCAGTATACTGCTATTGATATGGTGAGTTATTCCAGATTGTAATATCTTAGCTTGTCTAAATAGTTTTGCACAACTTTCTTTANTCAGTTTGCTTCATTCATCCACATTATCTGGGAACCCAGGGTAGATCTTTGTTGATCTTCAACCAGATGGACAACACAGCAGTCATGTCAAGCTTTCCCAGTTCCACTGAGTAGCCTGTTAACTGAGAGGAATAATTTGATCTCCAAATGCTCAGGCTTTGGATTTTGTTTTTTGTTTGTTTTGTAAATAAGGTTACTCAAGGGGAAGGATGTGATTCCTAGTTACCTAGAGGACACATTTAATTGAGAAAACTGCTACACTGAGTTAGCTCCCAGATTAAACATAGTGATAAATAATGGCAGGAACGGACACNTACCTAGGAGAGGGATTCCATTGAATGGTTGCTTTCCTATTACAGGGATAACTTGTCGATGGGCTCAGAAACTGTATTTTAGTCTTTTAAAGTCTCAGTTTCTGTAATATTGACACTTCCTAAGGATTTGGTCATATTTTTTGCCTTAAATTGCAATTAAGAATGGTTAACCAATTTAATCAGGACTCTTTCTACCTGAAATGTTATCTTTGAAAGTGACAGGGGAAAACAGTGAACACCAGATGTTCTGTGTATTAAGATCTATGTTATGTGTGACACTTCCCTTGTCCTTCACATACAGTGCTGTTTCTACCTTATAAATGAAAATTTGAAGTTAAGTGTTTAAGTAACTAGGTTGTGATTACATAACAAATAAAAGGCCAAGTGATACAATTATTAGCTTCAATTATTTATTCTATATTGTATTGCTATTCCATATTGTATTCTGTATTGTAAAGCATCACTTTGAAGTCACATACAAAACATGTAGCTACTTTTTTCAACCTATAGTTATAGTTAAAGCAAAAATGAAGCATTAAAAATGTTTCCAATGTCAAGTGGATGTCAAATGTTAATCTATTTTAGTCTTTGTGGTTATGATAGTTTTAATTGTCAACTTTATACAATGTAGAATAATCTGGGAAGAAAATCTCAATGAAGGATTGTCTTAATTAGGTTGGCCTATTGGTATGTCTGTTGTGGATAGTCTAAATCATATTGATTGATATGAGAAGAGCCAATCCACTGTGGGCAGCACTATTCTCGAGGGAGGATGTCCTGAACTATATAAAAGTAAAGAAATTGAGCCGAGCAAAAAACAATTTGAGAGAGAAAGAGAAGAGAAACAGGGGTTGATTCTAGAGGTGCAATGAGGACTAGGGGCTAAATATGATCAAAATATATTGTGTTTACATGCATGAAATTCTCAAAGAATTAATTAAAATGTCATATTTACAAAGACTGCTGGGATAAGAAGAATATAATATTCTATATACTATATTCTATACATTCATAATAAAAGAAAAAGAGGCTATCAATTTGAGAGTGAAGAGGTGATGGGAGGTGTTGGAGGGAGGGTCCCTGGAAGAAACTAGGAGGAAGGAAGGGAGAGGAGGAAGTCATGGGATTCTAATTCAAGCCAAAGCACATTGAGAAAACCGAGCAGATGACGGAAGCCCAGACTGGCTTACAAACTTGCTCAATATCTGCCAGTCGTGCTTTTAATCCCAGTGTTCCAGGGAGATTTTAAGAATGAACCATTTACTCTGTATTGTTTCAAGGAAAACATTTAAATAACAAAAAATTGAGATAAAGAAGAGTATGCTCAAAATACTGCTTGAGAAGAATAGAGCAAAGCAGAAGAGCCACAAAGAAAAGAAGTAAGTGGCCTCACTCCACATGTGGCCTCACTCTACATCAGTCCTCATTAGAAGTTTCCAGTAGAGCTGAACCCAACAGAAACAAACAGAGACAAACAGATTTCCGATGAAAAAGAAGCATAAGCAATTGCTGTAACATTTCTTGCTTAAAGGCTGGGTGCTTTGGAGAAGGTCATACCAAACCAGCTGACCTGAGTTCAATCTCTGAAATATGTGTGGTGGAAGGAGAGAAATGTCCTGACCTCCATATGAGTGTGTGTGGACTGGAACACACACACACACACACACACACACACAC
>LZPO01076593.1:37855-48570 GCA_001675575.1 Neotoma lepida
TCTTCCTTAACCTTGAAATTGTACCCATTAGCAGTCAATCCCTATTTTTTCCAACTTCCTTTATTTCCTAGCAACTACTAAACTAGTTTCTGAGTGGACTTGCTTACTTTGAACAGCCACGTAAGTGGAGTAAAAAAATATGAAGTGCTTTGTAACTGGCTTCTCTTTAGCATTATTGCAGGATCCATCGTATTGAAGAATGAACTGATACTTTATTTTATAGTCAATATTCCTCTGGGTGGAGCTNCCACATTTTACTTACTCATTCATCCATTGGTTAACATTTGGGTTATTTCCGTGTTTGGACTATTTTGAAACCCTGTTATGAGTATTTATGAAGGTGGTTTGTGTGGGCATGTGTTTTGTTTATTTTGAGTGTATATCAGGAGCGGAATCAGCAGGTCATGTGTAATTCTAACCTTTTGAGAAACACTGGACTGGTTCTCAAAGTGGCTGCGCCCCCTCTGGTCCTCCCAGCAGGGTGACGATTCTAATCATTCTCTGATGTCAGCTTTTACCTGGACCTCTTGTTGATGAGTTACAGTAGATAAAATATCTCTCTTTAACCTCAATATAACAATGTTGATACCAGAAATAATATTTGACAAAATTGTCNTGATTTTTTGCATAGGGATTGTAGGATTTAGTTTTAAAGCCTTCAAGAAGAGTTTTATTCTAGGGTGATTTGCTGAGAGCCATATATGTTTTTCCCAAACTGGAATAAGATTCCCAAACTGGAATAAGCTTTTGGAAGCTTCTTGATGTCAGATGTGGATCTGTGGTTTGGACTTCTGAAGATGAAGTCAGTCATGAGTGCTTCAGTGATGCTTTAGCTATTGTTACTTCCCAAATGGTGCCTTCTCTTTGTGTTTGGAAAAGAGAAGACAGCACTAGAAAGAGGCCATCAGACTCTTATCCCTCTGCCAGTGATTTGGAGAATGAATATAGAGTTNGCAAGAGTTGTCCTGANAGGCCACTCTCATGCGCTCGGGAATCCTGGCACTTGACATCCTTTCCAGGATGCTCTTCTTAGGTTCTTCCTTTGGATTCTGAGATTGCTGTTGTCACTCCATGCACATTTCCACGCACCTTTGCTTGTTTTCCTCTGCGCCAGCTGAACTGCCTCTTGCTATATTGTCTCCCGCCTTGAGGTTTTGATTGATACCNGAGAGCATCCAATTTTTAAGTTTGACTCACTTTTCAAAATTGTACCTAGCAAGGTTGTTATGGAAATAGACTGTGCCAAGGCATAATTGTGTACAGAAAGCTGACAAAGAAACACGGAAGGATTGAAAATGGGCCTTTTTTTTAATCTGAGACTAGGCAGAGATTCACCACAGTGCTGTTTTCCAGTTTAATTTTTTTTTGACATTTAAGTGTGCCTTATTGATTGTTGCTCAAGAAGGCATTTCAGCTGACTTCAACACTGTTGGCAGCTGCTGGCCTCAGCATGGCCCCACAGCTGGTGTGCAGGGTTTTGAGCTGGCTCCAGCATCCCCAGAGTCAGGCCACAGTGAGGACGCTGGANCCCTCTCCCCCATGTGCTCAGGACCTCATGCCCATCTGTTATCTCCCTTGATGATCATGCTCCCTCACAGCCACTCCTGTGTCATGACCCATCATGTCAATTTTGTGTAGAAAGTGGTCCAGGTCAGGCCAATGAATGTCTCCCTCCTTTGACTGTTACAATATGGATTCCTGAGCCCTTCTCAAAGCACAGGTATGCAGCAAGGCTAGTGGCTCTGGCCCATTGCACATTTCCACCCTTTCATCTCACCCTGACCATCATAAATAGTGAGCATGCCTTGACTACATCTAGTAAATTCAACACTAGTTTAAAAAAGAAAGCATTCTAAGATTTTTCTAAGATGTTTTCATTTGCTTTCTTTGTTCCCCCAGATGTTTCTTTCTTTCTTTTATTTATTAAGAAAATTTTTATTCATTTTACACACCAATCAAAGATCTCCCTCTTCCTTCCTCTTGCCCCTCCAGTGTCCCCCCTCCCAACCTACCCCCATTCCCTCCTACAAGAAGGTAAGGCCTTCCATGGGGAGGTACATTCAGTAGAGGCAGGTCTAAGCCCCTCCTCCTGCCTCAGGGCTATGTGAGGTGTCCCATCATAGGTAGTAGGCTCCAAAATGCCTGCTCATGCTTTCTTATTTAATGACAAAAGAACATCAAGGAAACAAGTCATTCCACACCCCTTCTTTCGGTTTTGTATTATGAGACAAGTACCCTGTAGCCTCACCCTTCTGTGATGAAGTTGATAATCAGCTGATTCTGCCCCAGCCCTTGATACTGAGATCCCCACATCGTGTGTCCCCACAGCATCATCCTGCCATGATTTAGTGGCTTCAGTTTCCCAAATATTATTATTTGTTTGCTTCCTTCTTGTCTCTTTTATCACCATTTCCACTCTCACATTTTTTCTTTTAGTTTTCCTCAGCATTCCAGTCTACATCTCATTTTTAAATATTACATTTTTATTAATTCTTTGAGAACTCTATACAATGTATTTTGATTATATTCACCCCCTATNCCTCCAAGATCCATCTCTTAGCTTCCCAATTTCATATTCTCTTTTACAAAACTGAGTTGAATTTGGACTGCCCANGTAGTTATGGGTGTGGGGTTGTCCATAGGAGNATGGTTGACTGACTNGGGGACCANATCCTTAAATAAAACTGAGTCATCTTTCCCCAGACGCCATCATCTGTCAGCAGCTCCTCAGTTAGAGGTGGTGGCCTGTGGCCCCTCCCTGTCCCATGCTAGAAGGTTGTTTGGTCTTGTGCAGGTCTTGTATAGGCAACCACAGCTGCTGTGAGTTAGTGGGTACAATGTCTAGAAGACAGGTCCTATCATGTCTAGAATACAGGGTTTTGCTCTGCTCCTCAATGACCTCTGGCTCTTACAGTCTGTGTCCTCCCCTTCAGCGGTCCCTGTGCCTTGGTGAGTGATACAGATGTCCCATTTGCAGCTGAACACTCCATAGACACTTCTTCTTATTGTGAGGTTCTGAATTAACTACTGTCCACTGTGCTGTCTATTTAGCAGAATAATATCAGTAGGTTCACCTTTGGGGTCTGTGAGTTCCCCAGCTATTGGTTCTTGGACAGATTTGCAATACCAGCTATACATTTTCTCCTGTGGATCAAGCTTTAAATTCAACCTGAAAACTATTAGTTACCCCTATCACTAACATTGCTAGTTTTGCACCTGTGGGCATANCTTGCCATGGTCGCTAATACTAAGGTTTACAGGGTTCACAGCTGGGTGAGACTACTGATGACTTTCTTACCTCTCAGAAACCTGCATCAACCTTCCATACTATGACAGGCATTCTTCAGGGAGGAATCTTCCTGGTCAGTATTGACTTGGTTTCTCTATGTTCTCTATCAAAAGACTGTGGTGTCTTCAGTAATGCAGCCACACCATCAGGTTCTGCTGGGAAACTGAGAGCAACCCTCCTAGATCTTGTTAATAATTTCTTCCACATCTTAATTGCAAGAATCTCACCTAGTGTTCATCATTTCCTATATTTCCAACTTATGTTCTCTCTACCANGATTCCACTAAATCCTCAGTTTCTCTAGGAGATANAGTCTACCAGCTGCCCCTGTTTCATTGTGTGTCTCCTCCCTCAGGCTTTTGTACTTTAATCATCATGATTTCCATTTTATTCTCAACAATGATAACAACAACCCAACAACATTACCTAATGACAATATTCTCTAATTGTTTCTACTTTACTGAAACTGGACATAATGAAATACGGGCCTCCAGCCCTCATCAGCTCATTCATCAACTCAGCTATCACTGCCTTTTTTAGCAGCAACTAGCTNTTTACCTGTATCAAACCAATACCTCAACCTAATTAGGAGTGCCTATTGCTTTATCTACCCATGAACACTGGTATAAAAATTCCCTTCTTTCTGGGCTTCATAATCAAAATTTCCTCAGTGTNTAGTTATCTTTATCAATATTGAGATCGCCATTCCTCTTTCCTGCTAAAAAGGAAGCCCTGGGTTGACTCATCANTATTCTCAAGGCTATATTTTCTTTCTTTTTCAATTTTACAGCAAAGTTCCTAAATCAATTCACTGCCTTTATCCTTGCCTTTGTTTCTCATAAACTTACTATAACCACCCTAACTTTCTACCACTCAACTAAGCTGCTTTGTCAAGGTCACTGATGACCAGACCATATGACTGGACCAGTGATCAATCAGTAGTTCTCACCTCGTTTACCATAACGGTAGGATTCAGCCCAGTATNTCTTCCATCATTTCAAAGCATCATCTTTNCTTTATGTTCAGGACATCATATTCTCCTTTGTTCCTCACAGTCGATTCTTCTGTCCCTTCTGCTGGNTTCTTTTCACCTCTATAGCTTGCTAGTGATGGCATGTCACAAGACTCAGTCCTTAGATTATTCCTCCATTCCTCTTGATGATGGCCTCACTAGACTCATGACTTCCAATTTTATAATTTATACTTCCAAACCAATAACTCAGGCCTGCCTNTCTTTCCNTCACTCCCCATATCTAATTGCATATTCATTAACTTTTCACAGGCAGATAATTGATGGATTACTTCACCTTTCCACTTTGAAAACAATCCCCTGAACATCCCTCCGGATCTATGCCTCCTGCATTCATTTCCCAGTGGCTTAGGCTTCAAATATTGAGTTGTTTTAAACTTTTTTTCCTTCTCTGTTGTTTGAAATGGACTATTTAAGCACACTCTGTAATTCTATGAAACATAGGAGATGACTACTTCATCACCATCAACACTGCCTCCAGTCTAAGCCATTTGCTTCTTACCCCATATGCCTGCCACCACTGTTGACCTTATTCTTCATTATTTGCTCACCAACGACATAGAGTTCTTCTGCTTACGGTCCTCTGGTAGCTCCCCTCTCTTCCACTATTGACCTCTTTGGTGAAATAGCAACACATACGCACCTTGGGAGCTTTGTTCTACTTCTCCTTCTGCCTAGAATGTCAACTTCCATGCTTCCTTCCTGTCTGTACACAGCATCATCTCCACTGTAGAACTTTAAAAAAAAAATCTCAATCTGCTGCCTTCTGGCACTTTCTATTTTTCTCCCCTCCTTTATTTTGTGTCACACTTATAACTATCTAGCATGCTATATATTTTACACTCCATTTTGGTTTTCTGTCTCCTCCACCAGCTGAATATATGGTTCATAAGGGTAGAGAGTTTGTCTACTTCTTCAGTACCAGGGATAGTGCCTGGTAAGCTAACAACGTTAGTAGTTACCTCATGTGGATCTCTATTGAGCTTTCCTTTTTCTTATTGTAACCTCCATCTTCCCACAAAGGGCATGAGGTAAGGCTTTTAAATGAAACTCATAGTGGAACTGGACACCATTTAGAGCTTCTGTGTCTTTATGCACAGAGACTTTCATCAGGAGAGGGTAGTAAACAGATGAAGCTAACAATCATAGCCTTTGAGCACTCATAGGCCAGAAGAGTGACTGACACTCATTTGAACATCTCAAAAAGCTTTACTGTTGTGTGTAATGGAAGATGGCCTCATGCATATCTACGGGACAGGAGTGTAAGCTACCCCTGTCATAATTTTGACAAATGGAGAAATTCTAATGAAATAGATTTAGGATTTCACAATACACAGAACCTTTTATTGGTTGAATTGTGGGCCTGTCTTGAAAGGTAAGAAAGGTATGTAAGAATTCTAACCTCTAGTCCAAGTGAATGTAGAATTTCTTAGTTTGTGGTCTTTACAGATAAGGTTTTGTTATTGAGGTGAACCCTTATTTAGAACAATTATTTTGCTTATTATTATTAAAAGGTAGGGAACTTGGATATAGAGATAGGCACTAAGACACAGGGAGAATGTTATATCCAAGGGTCCCAGAAGCTGGGAGAGAGAGCTGAAGTAGATTCTCCCTCACAGTCATAGACCTTAGATGCCTAACTTCCAGAGCTATGGGATATGTATTCCTGCCACTTAAACTAATTGCTTTGTGGTTTCTTCATTTTACTTTGAATTTCTTCATTTTTTAAAAATTTTATTGGCATATACAGCTGGGGTTTGCTAATTTACTTAAATCCTAGAGATTTAGGTTTTAATCATCTAAGGAAAATTTCCCTTTATTACCCATTCACTAGTACAATTTTGCTGTGTAGCATACCATTCTCAGAATTTAATGAAAAGAAATGAAGGTTTCCATTTTTTCAGATGCATAATTTAGAATGCTTGCTTTACAAATAAAATGACAGCATATGCTTAACNATTATATATGACTGCTATACTTTAAGAAATAGTTTTGGTAAAATGCAATATGTAAAAATTATGTCCTTTCAGAATTTTCTGACCTAAGGAAATGTTTTTACATAATCTTGAACACTTAAAATTAACTATGGGGATTATAAATGGAATTTAGAAAAAAAAGTTTATTCTTTGAGGACTTAAATTTGGTCATTTAAATGGGCTGAGACAGATTTAAGATATTATGAAATTCATTTAAATTGACAGACTTTAATGTTAGTAACAACTTTTGTATGTTAAAATATCTCCCTTCCTGTATTCATTATCTACCTTAAGATATGGTAATATATACACAGAATTCTATTTTAAAAATACTTTATTTGGTTTAAAATTATTGTAAGAAAGGGAAAAAATCTAAGAAGAGATCAGTGGCTTCAAATTCTACAATGATGATAAGTTTGGAGGGAATCTTGTATACTAAATCGATTATAGTCTGAAGACAGTAGGCAAACTATATTCAAATAATAATATTAAATATAATCAATTTATTTTATCAAAATCCAGTTTTAATCATGGCTGATATATAGCCTTTACTTTTTTCATATTTAAGTTTTCCATTCCTCAAATTCTGTGCCAAAGCTTAAAATGTTGCTATATAAAGATACATGACAATTTTGCATAATCCCTAAAAGTAGTGAAGACGTCAGTGTGTATTCCCTTATAGGATGGTAGGTATGAAGAGATGCCTTGACCCTGACAACTATTATAAAAAAAAAAGTATTTAATTGGGGCTGGCTTACAGTTTCAGAGATTTAGTCCATTTTCATCATGACAGAAAGCATGTCACCATGCAGACAGACATAGTAGCTGAGAACATCTGGGTCTGCAGGTAGCAGGCAGAAAAAGCCACTGGACCTGGCTTGGGCTTTGAAAACCAAAGCCCACCTCCAATGACACAGTTCTTCCAACAAGGCCACACCTACTCCAATCAGGTCACACCTCCTAATCCCTCTCAAGTAGCTTTCCTCCCTAATGATCAAGCCTTCAGATATGTGAGCCCATGGGGGCCATTCCTATTCAAACCACCATAGTGGNATATGATTTGAATCTTAGTTCCTGCTCTAGTTTTGGTGACTTTGAGAAAATCTTTTCACCATCTTGATTTTGTTCTCATCAGTTATAAAGCTCTAACAGGCTGCCAATTTGCTTCTTGAGGGCCTTTTTGGATTTGGTAGAGTTTGGGTCTGTAGTTATTTCTTCCAAGAATCCAGTTTATAAGACTCCCTTGTTTTAAATGATCTTTGGTCTTCATTGACATTGACTTCAATTTTGTTGATCTTGAGTGGCTCTCTTTGGCCATCTAAAACATTATGCAGTACCTGCAAATCTTGAAGAATAGTGTTGTGATGAAATAGGTTGTGTTTAGACAAAACAAAGGTTTTGAACATTGAGTTAGTGATTTCTTAGTGCAGAGCCTGTGTATGGACTTGTGTAGTCATAGTTTCTGTTATACCAGTGTATCTATCAGAGTTCTCTAAAGAAACGAAAAGGACACATGCATACAGAGGAGATTATTTGGGAATTACAGAAGCTGAAAAGGCCCATGACAAGCAATCTGTAAGATGGAGAATCAGAAAGGCCATTACTGCAGTTCAATCCAAGTCTAGAAGCTTCGAACTGGGAAACTGACAGCTGGTGCAAGACACACAGTCTACACTCTAAGGCACTTAGAGTGCTGGTTTTAAACACCCTAAGTCTGGCTTGCTCTGGAAAGGAAGGATGGGGCAAATTCTCTCTTCTTCTGTTTTCTTCTTTCATGTGACTTCTCACTCATTGAACAGTGCTTATCTACACTGATGATGGAGCCTCCCCCTCAGTTAACTGACCCACACACAAATCTTTTCTGGAAACATACCCAGAAATAATGTTCCATCAGCTTGCAGCCATCCCTCAATCTATTCAAATTTCTCACACAAAGCTAATCCTTAACCCATAATATGTAGGACTGTGGTCTGAATAGTTCATGAGTTGACATCTGAATATCTGTGGGACAGTAAGGGGTGGGGATGACTCTGGGAAGAGCTTAGGCCATACAGGTACCAAGAGAGTCCAGGGAGGTATCACCTCTATTACCATGTGGTGACATCAAACAAGAAGTTGATGTCTCTTGATCNAGAAGCAGGTCTTCATAAAACATTGTTTGACAATATCCTGATCTTGAACATCCCAGCATTCAGAACTGTAAGGAGTAAGTTTCTTTTATTTATAAGACACCCAGACTGGAATTTTATTATAGAAGATACATTAGACTAAGACACATAGGCAAACATTTATTTGGATTTGTTTATGTAGGAAAATGTAAATTTAAGCTTATTGCTGGCACTTATTTGAGCCATGGGCTAGTATTTATCACTGTGTCTATACTTTGGAACAGCTGATCTCAGAGCCAGAGCAAAGGCAACTCTTTAGAAAGGAACCCATATTTATAATTCAAGGCATGAGGTGCAGAGCAGTTCCCACTAAATACACATGTTCTTTCTTGGCACATCATTAACCTGAAGTGATTACTCTTTGGAGCTGCCTGCTGTTAGGATTTAGAGTCAGGCACAAGACAAAGCAAATGTGACCAGGTGCAGGGAAACTCTAGGCCCCTGAGTCCTCTTCTCTTTCTGGAGCTCTGCATTGAGGGAGACGATGGAAGGCTTTGGTGACACCTAGCCCTTCTCTAGCTGTTAACAAGCTTTGGAGACAGCAACAGTTCTGATATTCACAGAAGAGGTAGGCTGGGATGGAAGCTGTGGTTATATTTGGGGAATACGGATGCAGTGGATCCTCACAAGTAAGTTCTGCCAAGTGTGGATTTTGATAGGTGCTCTGTAAGAGTTGACAGTTCTCTTGATGGCAGGACATGGTACCCTGACATATGGATGTGATGAAGACAGAACACTGTTACTTTCAAATGGAAGATGATTGCTAAGTAGAGTCCCAGACACAGGACAAGTGAGGATTGGGATCTAGGGACTAGTTTATGTAGGGCAAAGAGGGTGAAATTAATAAGAATGTATGAGTTCTGTACAGATTGACAAGTTTAAATGACTCCACAGGTTCTGGGATACAGGAACTCTTTCACTGAGGAGAAAATGACAGGCACATAGTGACCCAGAGTGTGACAGACCCATAAAGAAAGCCATTGGCTATGGCTTTGATTAACTCTACAAACAGGAGAGCTGCCTAGCCAGGGTCTTTTTAAATGAAAAACTTTATGCTTTTAAGTTTATTATGAGAATGTGGGGGGGAAAATCATCACATACTGAAATTAACTGGACCCAAAGACTATACAATTCAACTTTTATACAGTTAGAATAGATATTTGAGATGGAAGCTGTGGAGCTTCACATTGGATTTTATAATTTCACTATCAAATATATTTTATACACTTATCTACCAGCTCAAATGAAAAGTCCATAACAGAGTTAGAACTAGGAAAACAATTAGCTTTATATCTTCTTCCATAACTCATGNTCTTGACCTACATTTAGTCCCCCCCATCACTTAATAGCCTTTCTTCTCATTTCTCCATGTTATACTGCATGTACATGTACATTTGTTTACATATATACATACATTATTGCCTACATTCTTCATATGATTGAAAACATGTTTTTTTCTTAGAGTTTGTGACTTCATTTAATATTACACAATCTACATATTACAGGGCCTTAAAGCTAGGTTAAAATAGTCATAAATACACAACCCCNAAGTCTGTGCTATAGTAGATAGAACTTTGGTATCCTAAGTCTTCAAGTACCTAGTTGACACTTTTGACTCTGCTATCTGCATGAGGGGTGATAGGAAGACAGATCTTCAGGAGCAGCAGGACCTTAGGAAGTACTGTGACTGATGTGGCCAACATGGACAACATGGCTGATGGGGCCAAAGTGGCTGATGTGGCCAAACTGGCTAATTTGGCTGATGATGTGGCTGATGTGGCCAATGTGGCTGATGTGGCCAATGATGTGGCTAATGTGGCCATAATGGCCGATGTGGCTGTTGGGCATTTGGATTTCCTGTGGAGGGTTAGGAGCTTACTGACATAAAGAAGGTGTTACTTCTGATGGGGCAGCTGGGATGGGAGATTATGGTTACTATCCATTCCATGAGCAAAAGAGTCTAGGGCCATGCCAAGAGAGAAGGCTGCGAACACATCCAATGTGATGTGTCACAGAAACTCTGGAATCTCCTAGGCCTATTTTTGACAAAGGAGAGGGCAGGTGTTTCAAGTAGTGATTTACCTCTCAATCCAGGGCTAGGCTTGACCTCCACAGTCACCTAGGTGGTACTGTTCCCCAGTGACATTCTCTATCTCTCTCTCTTTTTAAAAATAATACCGAGGGATTATACATGCAAGGCAAACATTCTATTTCTGAGCTCTGTTATTACCCTTTTACTTTTCTTTCTTTCTT